>JBBPCX010050073.1:0-39886 GCA_037974365.1 Hydrocynus forskahlii | reverse complement strand
ACTTCATGAACATGTTTTGTATAGCCCATAGACCTATTATAACTAAAGTGAGTTTTGCATAATAGGTCCCCTTTAACTATGGTGGTGGGGGGTGCTGGAGCCTATCCCAGTGCTCACAGGGGAGAAAGTCAGAAAAACACCCTGGACAGTCCATCACAGAGCAGACACACATGAAAAAACCCCCAAAACACTCACACACACACTCACACTGAGGGGCAATTTAGAATCTCTAGTTCACCAGACCTGAACATCTTTGGGCCATGTCTTTCCATACAGAAAGGACACTTGGCTGGACGTTCTACCCAATGCACCACTGTGACCAGTTTGTCATTAAAGATATAAATACTATAAAAAATTAACTGTACAAAGGGTGTTTATTCACCATCACAAATGCTGTGCTGCACTAATCAAATCAAACAATACTAACTATCCTCTGCTTGAGCTGAGTACTGATACCACAATATCCAAAGAAAGCGGTACTGAGACATGCTGCGACATAACTGATCATAATAACTATTGCCACATTAACCAGCTCTACATCTAATCCAATAAAATAATGCAAACATTGGTCAAAACAATGAAGGTCAATTGTTAACCATGTCACATTATTTGCCATGAGTCATCACAATTGTAATGTGTAGCAGGCAGTGGGTTTCTAGACAGTCGGATTGTACTTTTCTGCAATGGGAAAAAAGTCAACTCTTTACAGAGAAACTATTGCTCTGGAGACAAAGAGGCTAAGAATGGTGCGTGCAGAGTTTGGCTTTGGTGGCAATGGTACAAAATCACACAATATAGTCATTCAGTCCGAGACAGAGGCAAAGAGGAACTGTGTGCGCACGCGTGCGAGTGTATGTGTGGGTCCATGTCCGTCTGCTGTGCGGCTCTATAATTTCCTCCGGTATAATACACTATTACAGTTTGGCTTCTTTCCATCTGTCACAAAGGAAAACATGGAGCTCCCCTTTTTAGCTGCATGCAGTAATTACACTCAGGCCCCCTCCAGCAGGCACTAGAGGCATGGTTAAATCCTACACCCTCATTCCACCGCACATAGAACACACACACACACACACACACACACACACACACACACACACACAGTCCATAAAATGACTATGTTAACAGACAGACCACATGGACATTCATTTAGTCAGAACCGTCATTATCATGTAAACTTTGGACAGAATAAAAAAAAACAAATTCACAGCTGAAACGCTAACCAGCTCCTCGTTTAGCAAATTAGTGTTTAATGGATCATTTGAAATATTGTGATGACAGAACAGGACTGGATAGCACTTACATCACTTACGATGCCTTTGTTTTATTTTCACTTAAGGTTGAGGCTGTATTTATCTATATAGCAGATTATCATTCACAAAGGTCATTCAATGTGCTTTACAGAGATAAAAGAAGCACAAAAAGCAGTAAAGACCAATAAAAACAATAAACAAGGCCTAATTTCCCAACCAGAGCACTCATGAGAATGCACATATCTATTCTCTGACTTGAGCTTAGCTACTCTATACAGATCAAATGCAGGCCAAAGACGGGTGTCTGTGTGTGTACACCATGCATTTTGACTAGATGAGTGTGTGTGTGTGTGTGTGTGTGTGTGTGTGTGTGTGTGTGTGTGTATGCTATACAAACAGGCTGAGCTCCATTCTGCTTGCCCTTCACGTAGGCTCTATAGATCCATGTTCTCTGCCGGAGGCTTCGGAGGAGCTGTGGAACGGAACTGCCGGACAAATGCGTCTGTGTTTGCTGAGCGATCAGAAAGTGAGCGCCCTTCTCAATGGCCTTTTTGTTCCTCTTGTTTTCATGCTGTTCTCCCTCCTCCTCCTCCTTCCTTCACACATTTCTCAGGAGCTGGCAGACTCGTCTCCTGAATTCTGTCAGTTTGCCTCCGCCAACTTTCTTTTTTTAATCGGCCCTCTTTTTTCTCTATTCTTCCTCTACACCTCCCTCCTCTCTCTCCACTTGCTCCTGTGATCTGACTCACTGTTGGCCGCCATGATTGACAGATTAAATCTGATTACCAGATTACTTTAAGTATTTTAGTATTTTGAGACCTTTGAAAAGCTATGCAATCATTGCTATAGTTCATTTAGGTCCATTTGTTACTGTTTATAGTTTAGTTTCTGTGAAAAACCTTCCAACGATTAATGATCACAATCAATAATCAGTTGATTGCTTGATTACTAATTAATACTCAACATAAACAGCATGAAGCCTTGTTGCCTTTTCCCACTGCTAGGGAAGAAACCTTTTTTTTACTCGCTTAAGAACATGTAAACAACCCTCTAAAAAGAAAATCACTGCACCTCCTGTCCTCCCCGATGACTAACAACCATTCCTCACATACTGTGGAACTCTTTCATCCCTGCCCCTGACTCATGCTGAAGGAATGAGCCAATCAGAAGCGGCTGTGTTGAACAGATGACGAATAGGAGTCAGTTCTTCGCTTCTGTCAGGCAGTACAGTTCATTTTACACAACGTTCCACGTCTCTAGGCAACGCGCAGCTGTTGTGAGGCAACAGGATGGGTCGGCAGGGTCGGCGTGAGTCAGAGAGCACAGGTCTACTCCGCGTTAATACGTCTTTCAGCAGAAAACGCTCCGCTCACATCATACCCCCAGAAACACATCACACAGTGGAGAGACATTCCTCAGCGGAGCACGCTGCACTGTCTGAATCAGAAAGCTCTGACATCTTCTAGTGGAAATATGGGGTCAAATATTTCATAGTGGAACAACATTTTCTCCATTTAAGTCCTTTTTTAGCCGAAAGGACCAGAACCACTTAGACACACTGAGGGAAGCACAAGGGGGAGGAGGGGGCTAGAAAGGAGACTACATTTTTTATGAAGTAAAATCACAGTTTTAAGTACTTTAGTTCAATTTTTACACCACTTGAAAATACATTGTATGATTGATTAATGACATAAGGTTCAAAACAGCTTTAAAAATAATAAAATCTCTTTAAAGGACCCATTTCTTCAGGACCCTCTATAATGCAATACGTGTACACACACACACACACACACACACACACACACACACACACACACACACATATATATATATATTAATATAGACATATATATACAGTCACTTTTCCCTTGTTTCTGTTCACTGTTTGTACAATTTGCGGCAGTGTGTGTAAAATGCACCGGTTGCTATTCTTTTCTGAACTATTGCATTATGAGCTGGGTAAAAAATAAGAAACGCCTCCATATGTGTGGTAAGTGGAGTAGTGTTTATATAGCAGCTTTTCTATGCGCTGAATTCCAGCAGCTTCACTCCTGATTCAGTTTCTGATGGGATGAAACACATGCACACTATACATCTACCATCACTATTTTAATTGTTGCAATTGTAAAATAATGTAAGAGTGTTGTGTAGTTTAACATTTCCAAGGGATAATAAATTATTTATATGTATTGTTTTTACATTTTCTCCAAACAATGTTTTGTTTGGAATTTTGAATCAAGTGTCATCAATAATAAATAAAACAATAGTGACATGCACATTTTCCACAGACACACTCCCAAAAATTACAAAACAATAACCAGTAAAAAATGATGTGGTCTCTTATTTTGTTTCCATAGCTGTATATATATGTTTTCATGACATCACAAAACAAGCCGTTAATGGGTTACTAATGCCATCCTAAAACAAGAGGAATTGAGCAGCTTTTCAAAAGTATATGGATGGTGTCCAATTATGTATTAATATCTGAGTACAAAAGCAGTAAACATGAATAGAATTTAGGTAATCACTGTAGAACATAAACAATTGTAAACAATGTTTAAAAAACACTGAACTCTTATTTAAAACATAATATGGTCCCCTTCAAGCAAGTGTTGACTTGGAGAGGAACCTGAGTCACAACAGACACTCCTCAGAGTCAAACTCAGAGTTCATAATTCGGTCTTTTTTCAATTAAAGCCTGGGAACATTTGTGTCCCAGCCAGTTGGGTGGAGCAGGGAAAAAGTGGTCCAACTCTGGCTCTTCCTCCTAGACAGACAGTGCTAATTCCAGCTCCGCTACAGGCTCACTGTTGGCCAGATGGAGAAACAGGATGAAAGGAAGGTGCCCGGGTGAGCAGACTAACCATAATCCACTCTGTCTTACAGCCTCTTCAGAGGAGAGAAGCAAACTTAACTTGTCCTTTCACAACAGTTCAAATGACGGTTAGGGCACTATTCTGTTTTGCTCGCTGGGTCATGATCAAAAAAAGTCCTCAGGGTATAAATATCTATAAATCTGTTGCAAACTGAAACAAATTCACTGGCAAAAAGTTTCAGTACAGAAAGCCGAAATTAGGCTTGGCATTTTTTCCTTTGGCTTGACCAACAGAAGCCCCAAAAAACAGTAAACAAATCAGCTGAGCGCCGAATCCTCTTACAGGCTAATCTCCATCTCAGAGGATTCACACAGTGTGCGCATGCTGGTGTGTGCATGCTGGTGTGTGAACGTGGTAAGTCAAAATGTAGCACGACAGCAAATAAACACATGCTTAACAATGCGGAACTGTTCCGCCATCTCACTTCCCTTATCATGACCATCTACTGTACATCATCAAAATGGACCAAACATAACACACACACACACACACACACACACACGTGCATATATATATATATATATATATATATATATCACACACACACACACACACACACACACGTGTGTAAATGTGACACAAAGTTATTATAAATAAATAATGACTGACTAGAGTTCACCAAGAAATCAAAAATCCCACCAGTGTTCTTCTAACAATCATATCTACATTTGTTTAACCCCAAATCAGGGAAAAAAATAAACTCTTTCAATTCATCAGACAATAGAACTGGATTTAAAAAGGTCCCTGGTTTCTGAGTATTACGTTGCATGCCTTAAATGTTTACTTTTGTGATGAGATCACAGTTATGGTTTCCATTAAGATGACTCTTCCATGAAGATCATGCTTGTGTATCACTACTCCATTGCCAGCCAAATCACGCTTTGTAAGAGTCATCTTTAGTTTTAGATCCTCAGTCAGCCACTTAAGAACGTTTCTGACTGTATTGTATTTCCTTTCTGGTGTCTGGTACCTTGTTCGTTTTCCACGGCAGTCAGTACGCCACAACACAAACACACTAGTGATGGAGAATACTGACGGAGGACAATTCTTTCTGACTAATCAGGAGTCAGCAGTGTTTTCATGTCACGTTATAAGACATACTCAGCTCACTTGGCTTGCAAAAAAATAATACTAGGGCTTTGCGAAACTTCTGCGCATCCGATATTTTGTGTAAGGGTTCTTATTAATAGATTACTTCAGTAAATGCATGGTAATTGTAATGTTAATAAACATTTGTGGAAATGTGCCACATTGAAGTCCTTCTTTACTTCAACAAAACATGCAATTAGACCAGGAGTGCTCAAATTACATATTGTGTGTGTGCGTGTGTGTACCTTCTTGACACTTTCAGGCCCAGCCTCATCAAAGCGGAAGCGGATGATGCGGAAGTCCTTGCAATACAGGATTAACTCAGTGGGGTTGAACTTCAGTTTTTTGTTGTAGCCCAGAATTTTCTGTTTGCCTTTTACATCATTCACTGCAGAAACAAACATTCAAATATCAACTATGTCCTTAAAACCATTAAGAAAAACACACAGTGGTCATTTTGAAACAAAAAGGGAAGGAACACATCAAATAATACATGTAAGTCTAAACTATTGGATTTAATGTGACAATTGTAAGGCACATTATTTATATGCTGTAGAACAACAGGACAGGGGAAAAAGGAAGTCATGTCCAGAAGTACATGAAAGGTGAAGCAGTAAGGGCTCATGTTACTTACAGTTTCTATTCCTTTTTCTTATAGAAATCCACAGCAGATTTCACCACAAGTTCTGCTATTGTAATGAAACTCCACTCATACTGCTCCTCTTGACCATAATGGTCAACCAATGCTGGACGCCACAGATTCCTAAAAGTCAACACCTGGTCTAGCTTTTCACCAAATGGTTCCTTGCTGCAACCCCCGACATCCTCTTCTTTTCCTCTTTCCATGTGCGATTTGACCATAGATGGTCTGACCATAAAAATGGACAAACCTATGTTGCATAGCTAAGAACAGTAGTGCAGTCAGGAACTGGTTTTGTCCACACTTGGGTTATATTCATATTAAAAATGTGTCATATGGTGTCAGAAACCACATAGGCAAGTCGATTAGACATTACTGAACACCTTGGGTATACAATACAGTCTGCATCAAGCCAACAGGTTTAATGAATTCCCTGTTCATTATAAGCTTCCATTAGCTACATTAGCTTTGCATTGATTTTTGTGGTAAAGTGGAGAGCTAAATGTCTGTTCAAACTGGGTTATGGTTGGATCTTGGACAATGATAACATTACATCCATACATCCATTAAAAGATAAGTCCATATCCACACAAAATGGTTTAATGAACAGAGAATCAAGGTTTGACCCTGGGCATCCCGGTCTTCTGATCTAAAACCCACTGAAAGCCTGTGGGCCTGAAGCTTAAAAGGAGAGGATCTATGACCCTGTAAATTCTGGAGGGATTATACAATGATCTAGACGCCGTCTGCACCACGCCGGCGGGTGTTCATAGGCTTCCATTAGCTACAATAGCATTGTAGCTCCAGTGCTAAACTAAAGAATTCTGTGGTAAAGTGGTAAAGTGGAGAGCTAAATGTCTGTGTGGACCCAACGATTGTTCTCATGACTGCAGTGTTCCATGTGGGCAGATCGCCACCACCAACACAAATGAAAGAGAAGAATCCTCCTGGCCGCCATCAATCTCAAGCCTAAAATGATGTTTTCTCAGCATAACCCCCAAATGGAGGACATTAAATCTGGAATTATAACTAGCCAACACTGAGTCAGTGCTGTTTTGGTGAAAGACCACTCTCGGCAAAAATAATTAGCACTTCAGCTTGATAAAGTGGAAGTCAGTCTTAATAAAAATATATGCAAGCGCAGTTTAGTTTTTTGTGGTTTACATGCTTTTAGAAAACAGGGTCCAGCAGGTTCTCTGTGACCCACCCTCTGCACAGCTAAATGGCAGCCTGACACAGAAAAGAGCTCGCAGTGCTTTTCTGTCAACCCTCAGCCACTCATAAAGGATCTTTGTTGTTGGGACACAGAGCAGAGAAACCCCCTACTCTCACACACAGGCGTTTTTATACAATTTCAATGACATGGGGTCAAACATATGTCCCATATGTCATATATGTGGGTACAAATATGCAATAACGATATGAGTCATGGGGTTTCTCACACACACACACACACACACACACACACACACACACACACACACACACACACACACACACACACACACACACACACAACGATCAGCCACAACATTAAACCCACTAACAGGTGTTTCAAACAGTGGCCTCTTTTAGCATGCCGACATGCCCTGCTACACTCCAAAAAACACTCAGGAGCGCACTGAGGAACATGACAGGGTATATATATGACCATTTGACACAATATTTTGACACAGTGTAAACGGCATCTGGCACATTCAAGTTACGTAAAATTATGTAAGTTATGTAAGTTTACATAATTGTAAATGTTTATGGAAAATAGACAACACAAAGGCACACACACACACTCACACACACACACACACACACACAGCTTTACGCTCCATCAGTTCTATACAAGCCTTCAGACCTTAGGGGTCTAAGTCAGCAAAGAGTGGAGGCAATGATCTAACACAAATAAGCTTAATCCCAGCCAGGCTCTGCAGTGTTAGGCCACGGTCTGGCCCAATGATCTCATCTGCAGCTCGACTAAAAACAGCCCAGCCACCCAAACAGGTTCTGCCGCTCGGCACTCCAGTCAATACTGCAGGCTTTACAAAGAGGAGGATAGGTTACATTAGTTCATCTCAGTACAGTCCCATCTGTAAGCCTAGAACAAATGCTTTTGGAAATGGGGAGAGAGAGAGAGAAAGAGAAAGAGAGAGAGAGACTGAATGGGCCAGGTTAGAAGAATCTATAGGGTAAGAAGCTGACAAAACCTTTAACAAAATCTGTCTTTCATATGACTCCAAAAAGCCATATTTTAGCTTCTGTGTAAACATGATGAACAAGCAACTTTCCTGGAGCATGACAGAGGAAAGTTTACAATGGAAAGTTAAACAGACTTGGATGTCACACAAGAACCACGTTTGGTCCCCGTAGTACCTTTTAAAAATAAAGATGCTGTTGTAGTAAGCACGTGAGAGCGATGTTTCTTTCTTAAGAATATATACTACAGGCCAGAGCGGTAGAGAAAACAGAGTGACGACACTTCCACAGGGTCCCGTTGTGAGCAATGGGCGCGATACTTCCGGCCTACTTCCGGGTTATGGGGAGCCTCTAAAGTTCCAAACACCAGTTAAACGCTGCTGGATCACGTTGATTTCTATTGCTGTTTGTGATGCCATTTCAGTAGTAAGTTGATAAAAATTACAGCTTTTTTTAAAGTTATACAATATATGTCCCATTTCAGTGTTTTTTTAAGTTATACAATATATGTCAGATTGTTTAATGTATTTAATGTAAATATTCATTTTTATCTTGACAGAGCTTCCGGCCATAAACTGCTAACTTCGATATCTGTGCCAGCTGTGGAGCCTAAAAATGAGTGATGTTATCGTTTCAGTAACGAATTTCACACAAAAAACATTTGTTGATTTAAGCAGGACAGCAATACATATTTGATCGGGTTTCTTTGGGGTTTCTTTTAACATAATGTGTTCCTACTTAAATATACTTCATACATTTTTGAATATGTTGAATTTACATATGTGCTAGCTAGCGACAAGCAGAGCAACAATAACATCTCAAAATTGCTGTTCTTGTGTACTTTCTTTAGTGCAACACCACATGTGCTGTCTATGCTGTTAATAATCTCTTTCCAGCCCATGTATACTTTTGTATGTTTACTGTACGAGGTTATCTGTATGTCACTCCACAGAATTATCTATGTACAAAATACACTATTCGTATTATCCTGTCATGTGCAATACTCTGCTGCCATTGTTAATGTTAAATTATTTATCTCCTATTTCATCTCACTATGTACTTGTACTCAGCTGCTGATGATAAAGAAGTGTACCTTATCTTACCTTAACCTAGAGACCTAATTCTGTGCCGTCAAAAAGTGGAACTAGGTTGGTGATCAGGATGTGTGCATGACTCGTGAATGAGTGAGCTCTCTGTTCTAGATACTGATAGAATATATATGATTTCATTGTGATTTCAATATGCTGTTGTCTAGATTATATTAAATGTAAACAATGTAGGCTATCCATTTACATCATACCAAAGTTTGATGTTGAACAATAGTTGTGTTCACCATTTATTTGATTCAATATAATTTCTGATAATCTTCTTGATGGGCCTTCCTTCTTTTAGGCTTAGGTGATGTATGAAGATTGTGGGGGCAGCTTCTGCTTTGAATTGGTCATCTTCAAAGTGTACCTGCAGTGAGGCTTGTAAGATCAGTTTTCACACATACACCAAATGGCCAGTTAAAATATATCACTTGCATCATTGTACTCTACATTTAAAAGCATGATGCCCTTTGAGTGTTAAGTAGACATAATTGTCTGTTCCACCTGTCTAAATTGAATGTACTTGACAGAGTTTTCTATTGTTGTAGTTTCCAGTAATGTCCAGATTTTTTTCTGCTGACCACTGCCATCCATTTTTTTCTTCGGCCTGTGTTCTTAGGGAAACCATACATGTGGAATCCTTTTTCAAGTAAAATGCCAAATGCTGCACAGCCAACCATGGAGTCACTTATCTGTAAAATGTTGGTTATAGCCATTGCTGTTAGATCTCAGACTTCAGTCAAGTTATAGTAAAATGTCTTATATTTCTATTCTGTGTCCTTTATTTCCTTCTATTTTATATTTATTTTAATGCCTCAGCTGCTAAGGGAGACTTGCACATAAGAATTTCACATATGTATTGTACCTGTGTACCAGTGATAAATTATGTGACAATAAAAGTGATTTGATTTTTCATATTCATCCTCGTTGAATTTTCCATGAGCTAAGTGTTGCATGAAACTGCAGGTTGCCTTTTGTTGTTATTCTGTGATATCTGTTTGATACACATTTATATCAATACTATATTATTATTATTGATATTATATTAATATGAAGGATGTGTGGTAGACTGTAGACTGTAAAGTATACTAAATGGCAACACGCTAATATCAACAATGCTGACATCTTTGACAATTTTGGGCTGGTTTATGAGGCCATATTTTTTTTTTTAATCCTAAAATTTTTTATGATGCATCAGTTGTATAATGTTGAACATTAGAACTCCCAAAGAATACTGCAGATTGGTATATGCAGTGTATACTAGCATTATGTAAACAGGCGCTAATGCGTAAATGCTAACGCTACAAACTTTCCCTCTAAAAATAAAACATGAACTTTCAGTACAAAACTGACATTGATAATATATATGCAGCAAATATATAATAGTTACACATGTACTTGTGATTGGTTTATTTTAATACTTACCGCTCACTACTTAAAATACTGCTGTCAGTTCAGTGCAGGACTATGGCAGTGCAGCGTCTGTTTGGAACTCTAGAGGCTTACATGGACCATGTGACCAGATACGGCGGCGAGATCAAAGAGTGTCGCAACTCTCTTTCTCTACGACTCTGCTACAGGCCAGAGGTTTGTATGGGTGGTTATTTTATTGAAATTCCTACATAAGATTTTGCCTCCATTAGACTATACACTGTATATTGTTCAATTAGACTTCAAAACCAGTCCGTTACATTTGTTTTAAGTATTTGTAATATTTTCTTGTATTACATTTTTGAAAGAGCAGCATATATATACATACATATAAATGGCATATGTATGTATGTATATATGAAACCTAAATAAAACGCTTATCAGCAAAGTGTTAGCCTGTTTCAGCTAATAACCAAACAACTGTGGTCTACCTATATTCCAGGTTAGTCAAACATACCATCACTTGTGCATGTATCTCCATAACGGTACTTTATAGGAAAAGGCAAAATGTAAATTAATGTGAAGCATTGTTTATTCTAAATAATTTTACAGTTTCTACTGGCTCGCTCATCATGAATGGTTCTTTCAATGTAAAGGGCAGCTGCTATTTCTGAATGGTGTAGAAAAATAAAGAAAAAAGGAGACAGACAGTTACTACAGGAAGAGCACACTGGGACAGTCCCTACACATTAATTATAAGCCATGCAAGTAATCACAGATCCTGGTTTCAGCGTCATTAGACAACTGACACCAGCAAACACAATGCAGTGATGCATCATGGAAGAAGGGCTTTTCTTCATCCACACGCACAAACTGGAGTTAGAAATCACTTTTCTCTGGGACTGGGTTTTCTGGTCAGGTGAGATGAAGATAGAGCTTTTGGTAACAAAAGGCATAAAAAAGGATTAAGAACTTCTGCAGCACAACCAAGTCTACGATGTTTTGTGGCTGTTTTTCTGCTAAAGGTCCTGAGAACCTTCATAGAATGTACCATGAAGTACCAGGTGTTAAATGAAAATCTAAAACTGGGTTACATCCAAATGGTTTATTGAACAGAGAATCCGAACTTTGACCTGGCCGTCCCAGTCTCCTAAACCTAAACCCTGTAGAAAAGCCGTAGGGTTGAAGCTGCAGAGATGAGAAGATCAAGGACCCTGGAATATCTGGAGAGACTCTATACTGAGGAGTGGTCTCAGAGTGCTCTCACTGTATCCTTCAAACATATGAAACAGCTTTACACAAAGTACCAAATAAATGATTTTATTACAAAACAGTAATAGGTTTGGTTTTCTTAGACTAACTTAGACTACTTCAATTAGGTTAGATTTTTTGTTTCATATTTTCAGTGTGAAACTGAGCTAATGAACTATAAATACATTTATTATCTTTTAAGCCTTCTTTACGAAGGGAGCCAATAAATATGGAGCTGACAATTCTTTTATGATATTCACATTATTATCACAATCTGATCATCTTGAATCTGAGAAGCACAGTAAGTAACAAAGTGAACATTTATACTGATGTTGATATTAAAAACATCCAATAAGGGCCAGATTATTTGAAACACTGCTGCTAATTACACAGCTAAAATACGTGATCAAGAATGAATGGGAATAAATTATATATTTCATGTAAATAAACATGAGCTTGTATCTTTAACATGATTCTGAAAATGGCTCAGGCCTGCAGATGTCTTACCAGTCATGACCTGCTCCACACACGCCAGGGGGACGTCATGCTCTCCCAGTAGCCGGTGGGTACACTGGAACCTCTGAAGGCGAAAATTAAGAAAATCGCAATTCTTTAAATTCATATTTTTGTAAAAGCATTTAATTATGGCAAAAAAGTGATCATGCAATCTACTATATAGCCTACTTTAAATACATGACCAAAAATGTACACAAATTCAACAAAACCAGGCACATCCCAGAATAATGTCTTTATCAGCTGAAACATGTCTTCTTCAATGGAAAGAATTTTCCAAACATGCAAATGAACAAAAAAACAACAACTTCAATTGCATTTTACTGTAGTTCTTCAAACAAACCAAGTGTAAAACAACTAATAAAATGACATTACCACTCTACCCTGCTGTTATAACCTGGTTAGTCAATCAGTAAGGGCTTGTGTCTTCCCTGTTCAAATTCAGTGGCAGATAAACCAATCAGTTAATTATTTTCCGCTTTCTGAACATATCCCTTACAAAAAAGGAACTCTTTTAAATGATTCACAACACCCCTTTACATGCTTTCAAAAGTATGTCTAAAACAATCTCAAAGTCTAGCAGAATCTCTCAAAAATGACCTTAAAAATCTTGTCTATCCTGACTGAGACAGGCTTAGATCTAAAGTTTCATTTATACTGTTATGTTAAACCTCTTCTAATGACCAGCAGCAAAAAAGGTGCTCCATAAACATGTTCTTATGCAACAGCCCCACCCCACATACTTTAAAACACCAGCTCTGCCTCTCTCAGCAGAGTCAGTGACACTAAAAACATTTTTATTATTGCCTGTTTAAATGCCATGGTCACACTCACTCAGCATATGAATGGCTTGAATCAGGGTTCCAGCATGTAAAACGCAACTTACTGGAGAGTTAGAGCCTGGATGTTATGAAAATGTGACTGACGATATGCTTTGAAACAAAACAGCCAGTACGATTCTATATCTTTCTGCTTCTTTTCTGTCACATTTTTTTTTTTTACTTTAAAACATTAGAAACCCACATTTGTAAATAATATAAATATCAGAGCATTTGTGGCAGAGTTGTCCTACATTTTTTTTGCAGTTATGGTTTCTAACCTCTCTACCTCTTTATTAAGTTATACTGCTAAATGGTAGGTTTGGATGAATGTCACACTTTGTGACATCGTGCAATGTTAATATCGGTAAATGTCTCACAGTCTCAGAAACCACGTAAGCAAATCTATTTGAGATTACTGAACAACTTGGCACAGTTTGTGAGTGTCCAATGATTCAGGCATGCAGTTTTCACAAGGACAAAAGGAGGGGTATGAGGTTCTCTTACTTGTTGACCTTGCAGCTGCAGTGAAGAATGACAGAAGAAAACTAATTCTGAAGTAGTGGGGGAATCATGTGAATATGGTCTTTACCGAACTATTGTTTTGCGCATACACCCTCAAACAGCTGCTTTTGGACTGCTGAATCGACTGAGCTCACCTGTTGTGGCAAGGAATCGTGAGTAACGAAGGAAACTTTGAAGTTGGTGCAGATGAGCTTCCCCCACAGGTCGTCCTGGCTGCTGTCCGCCCCAATGCACTTCCGCACAAAGTTCGCCTCGTTCACCACAATCTCCCCTGAGGAGCAAAAACACGGAAATCGAGAGTGAGAGGAACATCCAGGAGCTTAATGACTCAAAAAAAAAAGAAAGTCTTCTGTTAACAGGTTCAGAAGGCCAGCATGAGGAAGTCCTTCATGGCTCCAACATGAGTTTGCAAGGAGCAGATGTGGCGTTAGAGCAGCAATTCCCACTCCTAATCTCCAAGTAAACCTGCATTAGATGTTTTTTAAAAGGCTTTTTCTTCTCCCATCCAAGCTTAAGAAGGATTTTGGCACTGAGGTGAGTGTTCCAAGGCTTGGAAAAAGTGCTTTCAGTAAAATAAAATAAAAAAAAAGCACATACATGTATAAAATATAAAACATGTACTTTCACAGGAGGGTACATGGGCAAAATGCAATGTTTACGGTGGGCCAAGGGTCAAAAACACAACAGAATATGCAAATAAAGAAGGTAGTCAGGTTACATATACAGCTTTATATTAATTATAAACGTTGCATACATTAAAATTGTATTTTAGAACATTACAGTATTATTTGCTACAAAACACATCAAAAGGTATATAATGTAAATAAGAAGTTACATGATATATAAAATATGAATGAACCTCTCGAAACACCTCTTTCCAATATTTAATGAGACAGTGTATTTCTGTGCACACTTGTGCCACATGATTTTCTGGAAGTTTTATGCTCTTCCAAAACTACAACAAGCAATCCAATCCAGTTTGTTTAAACAATCCTACTTGTTTAATTAGGCTAACACTGCGGCGTATCCTGACTACAAACGAATCTGCACATGCTGCACCTGACCTGAATGGGCAAGGGTGTGAGCGCTAGCATTAGCATACCTGCATACAGTAACTCAAAAAATAAACATATACTATTTACTTTAAAACAGAGGGCATTGTGTATTTTTTTTTGTCTCACTGTTAATGTTCCCTTCAGAATGTACAGTGTTTCTCATACTCTGATTCATTTGCAACACCCCGCCCCCCACCTCACCGCACCCCATCCCTTTAATGGCTAGCAGCTAGTCAATATCGATGGATAACGCACAAGATCTCACACCACGCAAGCCCCCCCCACCTCACACCCAGTCAACTACCACCACATATAATACTATGCGAAACACTGTAACAAAGTCATGTTTATAATTTTAGTTACTTTATTTTATGTTTCAAGAGTTATGCATCAGTAAAAGACAGAGGTTTTGAAAATCAGACATCAGTTAAGCTGTCGAGGGAGCTATTGCTATTGAGTACTGCAATACTACTTGGGATCAGTATCAAAGTCAGATTTCAGGTATCATGACGGTCCCAGTCCATGTAAATATCCTGCATTCCTCGCCTCTCGTATAACACAGTGCTGTTATGTGCTCCATTGATCCAGTCTGTTGACTGACCGCTCATTCCCAGTACAAACCCAGGACAGTGGAAAGAGGACACTGGGAGCATTCAGAAACGGGTCAGACAGAGAGCGCAGAGCGTGTCCCTCATGACCTGCACCTTGTTCAAGTTTCCTAGATGGAGTGCGCATGATCTGCTTACTCCTGCTGACAGGTGATATGTGCATTCCTGGGCTGGAGCCTGAGGGCATAGTTAATGATCCTGTCGAGTCTGTACTGCAATCCAGCGCAATGGAAATACCCTCACACACACACACACACACACGCAGACAGACAACACTGAAATCTCCACACAAATACCCCTCCCACGCCTCCAGCACGGCTTAATTTATCCATCCTGTGACATCTGACAATCTCAGCTTTAGAAATGAACACGGAATTGGAGCAAAAATGCCTACTAGGCTCCTTTTTAGGCTATCTACAGAAATAGGACGTGCTAATACAGTTCTAATGCCTACACAATATGTATACACAATATGTGCCTGTGGCTGATAGACTAGGCCATCCATTTTTAATGCATTGTTTAATACTGTTCTGTGAATACTGTGGGTGAAATGTACAGCACATTTTGATCACAAGATCAAGAATCCTGAATATTTTGCAACATCAGTGGAAAACAACCCTACTGAATAACATGTAAGAGAAGAAAAAAAAAGGTAAAAAAAACCCCCTGAAAGCCAAAAGTGAGCCTTCATTAAAAATTAAAATAATTTTAAAAAAAACAGGACGGCTGTCTTCTATTAGTGTCCGCCTCTGTCAGTCTATGTCCTTGTATCCATCTCCCTTTCTAATGTTACTTTCTGGAGACAAGCAGATTTGGTAAGCAAAGTTAGAATATTGTGAAATTTGCAAGTGGGTTCTGTATCAAGGTAACTCATTAGTTATTCACAGAGGGCTGCAGTGTGCAAATGCAGCTTCTAACCAATCACAAAGCTTTACTGTGTGCTGTGAGCACTCTGACCAATTACAGATCCAGGTGAGGGTTTGTGTTATTCCTTTGATTACTCAAAAAAATAAATAAATAAAACAAAAGGAAAGTAATTGGTCATATGATAGAGCAGTTGGATATTGCAATTATGACTTGAGAAGCGGTTAAATTATGACCAGTGTTCAGTTCAAGCCTTGATATCTTTTAATGATGCATAAATACAAAAGCTACCTTTCTCCCGTTTATGTAATGGTAGACAAGAGCAATGATAACAGTAATTATTAGGGCTGCATAATATGGGAAAAAAGTATCAGTATTGCAAGTTTACTGATGTATATTATGACTGAAATCATTTTTCTGAATTAAAAAGGCCTAAAGTCTGTAAATGTTGTTTCCAATGGCACCACATGTCTGCGCTGTAAAGTGTCTGTTCTCCATGAACTCATATTGTGATGACGATAAAGTTACGATTAGTCCCCCAGCCCTACTGGCGAGGAATTCAGCCTGCCACTGATTTTGCATTCTCAAGCTGCAAAACATTCTTGCTTGTCGGTAAATCAAGACCGGAGGCTCTTTCATGTTCACTTCCATGCAAGCGGGGAGCACCCCGCCATCCGCACATTAAACAGGACATCCCTAAAAGCGACAGCAGTTTCTCATTACCATCCCTCTCGCTCTTTCAGTCTGCCTTTCTCTGCTGCCCACAGCTCAGAAGCGGGGAGGCATTTTAACACAATGGGAGCCAATGAGTCACCAAGCTAAATCCAATCCAGGACTCTGGATCACGGAATACTGTGGGAGAGTTCACGCCGAATGCAGCCGAAGGCACTCAGTCCTGACATGCCAGGGAAACCCCCGCCTCCCCCGCCAACTTTCTCCGGGGAAAAAAAAAACAAAACAACACAGACAAGGGGGGGCCCCATTTGTGCTTCGTTTTGTTTTTTTTTAAGATAAATAACTCCCCAATAAAAAAGAGAAACAACCTGTTGTGCAGATTCTACCAGTCACTTAAACTGGGCCTGTGGCACATCTTGAGTGAACTACTGCTCACAATTTCAGCAAGTGGGAAGTGTGTGTGTGTGTGTGTGTGTCGAGGGGGGGGCCACATTCTCACAGTGCTGCAAAACTCTTAAGTCTATCCCTCAGAAAACCAGTTTACGTTTAAAGCCCTTAACTATACATTCAGCTTTGGTACATTTATTCCAGATATATTTAAGGTGTACACGTATTTAAGAAATTTCATGCTGGTGGCTGTAGTTTACCAAACGCAGATTAAACCTAAGGCTAGGCTGCACAAAAAGTCATCTGACTGCCAACATTAATGTCATACCCTGACAGCAGAGCTACATGTAGCAAGTAACCACTGCACTGCTGTACCACACGAACCGCGAGCATCAGCCTCACCACATCACATGCTCAGAAAACGACGGGAAGGGATGTGCCACGCACAACCTTTGGGTTTACTGTGAGCTGCATGCTGAAATAAACCCAGACAACACACTCCTGTGGCACAGATCACCTGCTTTGTTTCTGTGCTACAGAGATTTTAGTATAAAAAAGTCCACCGTACACCAATTTGGGCTGTTAATATTTGATGTTCGGTGACTGAGGGCACGTGAAAGACTAACCAGTTTAAACAAGTTGGCCTCACGCAAAGATCTACGCCTGTTCCATGGTAAATTACTGCAAATGAAATATTAAAGACATACTTTATTGCATGCATGCCAATCCAACACTGACTATTTTTGAGTGTGTGCCCTGTTAAGGCTCTCTATAAACTACAGCTGATTTCAGCGTGAAGCACAGGTCAAGCTGATTTCTCTTTGGTCTGTTTTGGTTGACTGATTGGGAAAATTCTACACAAAAACATCAGGATCAATCAGATTCCTAAGCCAATTAGCAGACACATTCTAAAATCAAGACTTCTGATTGGCTGTCTATATTACATTGCTTATGCATGTCAACATCTGGTCATTAACATATCTCCTTCCGCCACCTCCCACCCACTTCAGATTTATTATTAAATTAATCATTTTTGAATAACAGTCTTTTGTGATGAGGCAAAGCCCAGTCTGGCAGTTCTGAGGACACACACTCTCGCTTCTTGTTCCTTTCCAAGAATTCGAAACCATAAACAGAAATAGTAAAGTGTCGTTACTGAGGAGAGAGAGAGAGAGAGAGAGAGAGAGTGAGAGAGGGAGAGAAAGAGAGAGAGAGTGAGTGTGTGTGAGTGTGTGCCAGTGGTGAAGAAGGCCCACCATCAAGCCCAGCCCAGCTCCCCTCCTCTATCTCCTCCAGCTGGAACTGCTTAAGGAAGGTTACAGCAGGCCAGAGCCAGAGCGGACATAATGTTCTATGCACATCTATCATCTTTATTCACTTGTTTTATCTATTGATACTTGTACTGTCTTACATCAAGGTTAGAACCTCCTTGAAACTAACAGTCCTAACTTTTTCTTCCACTTTACAATTATATTTATTATAATTCTGACTATCAGTAACATATATTCATAATTGAGCAAGCCACTAGTTATACTGATGATTTATAAAAAAGACTATTTTAAAAAAGCATATAAATCAATACAAAATAATTAAAAAATCAGAAAACACTGTGGTAAAAACATGCATACATCAGGCTTTGTTTCTTAGGCCTCGTTCACACGGATGTCTGAATCTTGGATAAATGAATGCGCTCTGAACGCCATACGCGTTTTTGCTGCGTTTTGTAGCAGTGCTTGATTGACTTCAGTGAGACATTACACTGGCGTTCGTCTGATGCTGTTTCAGGCTAGCCTGCAGCCCAATGTGTAGTTTCATGTATTCACCTGTGGGGCAGTAATTCTTCAGTCCTGACTGTTTACGTGTAGGACATCTTGATTTGTAGTTCTACATTGTAAACGTGGATCCTTATTCTTTGTTAAAACTTATAATTGACATTCTTGTTTTAAGAATCTGCAGTCACTGTATTCTGCTGAGAAGATGTCCCAAAACATGGGTCTCTGTTCCACTTCCTGTACGAACTGGGCTGGATCAATGTCCGACATTTTCCATTAAAACCTGGTTTCTCACAGTTTCCAGAACACTGGAATCATTTGGTCCTCCTGAACATCAACACCATGTAAATGTAGTACAGGCGTTTTCTTTGCGTTCGGCGGGATTTTGGCAGAAACTGACGTCAGACGCCACCTGAACGAGCAGCCGACCGAGCACCGGGCCTGAACGCCCATGTGGACGCTGTGATTAACGGGTGTTGCTCAGTCCTCACTCACCTGACGCCACGAGCACCTGAAAAACGCCTGATTCAGAGTTTACTGTAGGAGAATGTAAATGCATTGTCCTAAATATTGTTAAATGACCCATTTCAAGGAATTTTCTTGTGTTTTATAAATAAGAGGTTGAGATTTAATATATGCAAATATTGCTACAAAACAACTAGCTTTGAATTCACAAACTAAACTGATGTCACAAAAACCAAGCCACTAACATAAATCATCCTATAGTGCTTTAGCCCCACTTAATGTAACATATACATTTATATGTGCATATCAAGCATACCCAATAAAAAATGTAAAAAGACTTCAAACAGACTCTCCTGTCTCTTTATACTCTTCCGGTCTCACAGAAACCGGAACATATATACACACATACACACACACACAAACACACAGTTTCCTCTTCAGCTGACAGCACCACATGTGGGTTTGCTTGCTAATAACCCTCACTCTTTGACCCCCCCTTTTCCTCTGAGAGTGAGCGTGCATGTGGGTGTGTGTGTGTATGGCCTACAACAGAGACTAATCAGCAACTTGGCTTTACTGCACTATCAATTAGTAGCTCCAGGCTGCTGATGCAGCAGTAGCACTGGCAGCGGCGTGGCAAAGGCATTACAGCTCAACCTGAGCAGCCTGCCCCCTCATCCACTACAACAGCGGGAAACTTTCAGAGCAGAAGGCCATAAAAGTGATGCGCCGAAAAGAAAATGAAATTAATTCCCATCTGACACCTAAAATCAGGAAACAAAGAGCTAAAGCTGAAAACAGCTGACAACAAATAAAACAGTTTATATTAAATCAGTTTGCTACAATGATCAAAGCATGTGTCACAAAATCCAATGTCTGCATCAATGGACAATGACTCACCATCCAAGGCAATGAATTCCATTACTTTGTGCTTATACTTAGCACTTTGACTCTGGCATTTCTGGGGGGTTTTTTATTCACAACTGTGTTTGATGAAACCACTTAGGCTACATTAAGACTGCAAAAGCAGCCCACATTCAGCCTGAACAAACCACATTCCACCAGCAAAAAAAAACACTGATTCTGTCCTTCACACAGTCACACAAAACACAAATCTGCACCATACGTGAAGAAAAAGGTGGGATTGGGGACACTCCTGCCTACAGAGTGCATGTAGTCTTGGTATCACAAGGACTTCAAGTGAAACACTAGAATAAGAATCCAAAGGTTGATAAATGTCTCAGATGCTTGACACATGATAAGTGAGCCTGTCGAAGCTTACCATGCCAACACTTCAAATAGGACAACTCAGAGTGACTGAAAGCAGCTCCCAGTGCTCACTAGCGCACTCAGATTTGACTGTACTCCCAGAAAGTAAGGCTACAGTGGGATTTCCTCTGCGTGGTGTGAAGCCAGCAGGCCTCCTAAAAAAAAAAAAAAACATCCAACCTTAAAGCAAACAATCAGGTGACTGGTTCAACCACAACTTGGCTCGCTTCCTGAGTTTGCCTCTCTTCACTTTTTCTCTCTTTACCTCTGCAAGGCATGAGCAGCACAGAAGCACATCTGCCTCAGTTCACCGTTTTCCAAATGGTAAATAATCTAGAACGATGTTCTCAGAGTGGGCAATTTGCCAGTTACCTCTTATTCCTATAAGTACGTTAAAATAACGACAGTATACAGTTCATCTGGGACTAAATCTTTGCCAAATGAAAGAAGATAATAATGCAACTGTGGTTGTCCACAAAATTTAAGTTAATAAATAAATCAATAGGTAAATCAAGGCCGCAGGGTCACTGCCTGATGTTAAATTGTACGAGAGCGGAGACAAAACAATCTATGCTGTTCGCACCACACATAGATACCGAGATGGATGTGAAACATGCCTGAGGCTACAAAGAAGTACTAATGCTTCTTAAGTCTGGGCTGAGGGGAAGGGGGCACTTCCAGAAGTTAAATTATGATACAACAGTAAAGAATGTGGAGAAAAAAATCTATGATGTCATGTAGAGATATTAAGCAACTCCTATAAGCATTTATGTCCAAAAACAAAAACACTGAATGGCTCATCCAGCTTGGGTACTGTTTCTATGTTACTCATGTGTTCTAATACTGGAACAGTTCCAGGTCATGTGAGCACAGAGGGTAAAGTAAAGAGAGTATGGAAAGAGTAGAGCGCACACATTTACAGGTGTGTAAATCTCTGACCTTCCAATGATTCCAATGGCTTTATGATTCCTTAGAAGATTATTCAGTGCATCATGAAAGTGTGTTAAACAGAGCATTTAGTTTTGCAGTCACTGTCTTGCGAGAAGACACATCATACTGGGCTCAGCGGAATTAATTCATTCTCTATATCCGTCCCCATCACGAATACATAGAAAATCACTGGCAAACATTGCAGCTATTGGCAGTGTTGTTCACTCTTTGGCCTGGAAGAGGCTCCAGAGTCTCTGAACTGGTTGCGTTCTGTTCAGTCTCTGTGGGCTGCAAGTTCCTGACATCAACGCCATTATAACCAACCACAAAATTTTATAATCAAGTTTTGGGGTCACAGTATTTATGGTACTGTGCAAAAGTCTTAGGCTCCCGTGCAAATTGTTTAAAGCCATTTATCTGAGCAGAAGGGGTTTTCTGCCAGCAAATACACATTTGAATGAATGCAAACAAACAAGAAAGCCTTGAATAAGATCAAGATTTGTTTTGTGTATGAAAAAGTATCAAAGTTTTGGGAGCTAGTTAGAAGAACAGATTTCACCTCGATGCCCCCAGCCTTTGCATGGATTTGTAAAACTCCGTCAGCAGCTCCTGATTTTATTTAATTAAGTATCGATTGAGCTGAATCAGGTATTTGAAGTATTTGTTGAGAACTGCAGTGTAATACTGGGCTTTCAAAAGGAGAGGTCTGGGAATGATTAAGCAAATACACAGACATACATATAATCACTATTTATTGTATTAATATTTTTAGTACATGTTCTAATATTAGCTTGCAAAAGCATATTTAGCAGACGCTCTTATACAGAGCGACGGACATCAGTGCTCAAGTAGTCCACATCTGTTCTTCAAACCTGAAAAGCTAGACTTAAATCATTGACAGATCCTGTCAAAGAAAAGTCAGGTTAAAGTATAGGCACGGAAAGCATGGAGTTAAAAGGGTAAGTGCCCGAAGGTTGTTTTTTTTAAAAATACATTTAGGGGGAAAAAAATGAACAAGCAATAACAAGAGGCCTAGTTAGTCACCAAGGTATACTGGACAGCCAAAATTTTACATATTATTTTCTCTGGCGTCTAAGACTTTCGCATGGTACTGTGTTGTATTGTACTGGACTTTGTGTAAAATGTATTTCATGAAGTTGCAAGAGTAAAAACATATATATCACATATACATAATTTACACACATCAGTTCACACATCATTTCAATCTTTGCTCAACAAGGATTCGTGCCCTTGCTAGTACAGACATGCTAGACAGTGTTTGTGTACAGTATGTTTCTCCAAGCATGTTCATTTTCTCAACGGAAATTAATTTAAAGAGGTGTGGACAGCAGACCCCTTTAGTTTGCCCAGATTCATCTTTCTTAATACTGTCACGTAACAGACACCTAACAGACAGTCATGGGAGCTGGTCATGGTTAACACAAGAGGAATCTACAGGAATAAACATAAGTTATAAAAAGGTTCTCTTCAGCTACCTACCTATCAAGTAACATAAGCTAAGCACTATAGGCGAATGGTAGCACAAGTCACTTGGCACACATGCTGGAAAACCAGCTGCCTCAACTTCCTCAAGCAGGCAGCTACTAACAATGGCCCAGGTTCAGCTCCAGCTCACTTTAAACCCTTAAAAGGCCAAGACTCACCAGCCTTTTATTACACAGTTCTAGATAGTTTGCACTGCAGTCAATATTGTCACTGAGTAACACGCCTGAGACTTTAAGATGTTAAACCACTTTTGCACCATAATCACTTCAACTGTAAAACTGCTGAAAATGCACCGGCATCACTGCATTCAGTGGAAGTTTGTGTGTGTGTGTGTGTGTGTGTGGGTGGGGGGGGGGTTGGGTAGTGATGGGGGTTGTTGTGAAATGAGTATATAGCAGTCCTAGTCACTCTGTGGGTGACATTTTGCTTACTTGTTCTTATACCAGGTTCCCTGCACTGCACATTTTAGTACTTTTCCTGCTCTAATATACCAACTTCACTTAAAACAGGGTTTGAATTAGCCAATCAGTTGATCTGATAGAGTATAAGAGCAGAGAAAATGTAAAATGTAGGTTATTCTCAATATTCTAGGTGCTCACACTATGAAATCAAACATGCGATCAGGGGCCGGTAGAATACCGCCTCACTGCCTCTTACCAAGTCATTTATAGATAAGGACAGCTGAATGCGTAGCCGCTTGCACGGGCAGATTATTTAAATCAAACCACAACAAACTTTTTTTTATGACTGACCAATCTTTTTTTATATGACTGACCTGAGCTTTAGTGTCTTGAAGTCTTTTTATGAGTCTGCTGCGTGTTTTGCTATGCGTTTGTTTCTTAGCCTTTTGTCACTTTGCAGCTGCCATTTCTGTGATGTCACAGACTCTCTCGCCAACACACATTGTGAAGGAGACTCAACCTCTCTCTCCCCATATATTACAGAGCTGACTCCACCACAAAAATCTTTTTTTTAATGATTAATACTCGGCCCCTGACCAACTGATCAAAAACTTCTATACACACTGCAGAGGATATTAATGGATGTTTTGACGTTGGAACCATGCCCATATTTCAAAAATTGTAGGCAGACAAGAGGTGCCAAATTCAGCTATAAAAAGAATAACACATTATGACTGACAGTTTCAGATGTCGGCCACAGAGAGAGAAGCTGCTTCCTGAAGTAGATCAAGTTTGCACAGGACCTGTCAATGGCAATGGTGACCTGATGGTCATACAAATAGCACAGTTAACAGCATCGTCTACTGGGACGATGTCTAAGCGCGTAGTGTCAGTCTAGGAAAGTGCAGTGGGATGCATGGTTCCATCATGAACTATAATTAATGTTGAAAACACAACTGTACCTGTTGCCATCCAAATGGTCTCAACTATCCACCCATTATGAAGCAGTGAGAACACAGCACTGGTAACAGCAATGACAGCGTTTTCCCGAATGAGGATTTGAAATGTGTCATATGTAATATTTAAATAATATATAACATTTTAAAAAGGTAAAAATGACTCATTAAGGCAGTTCTGTTGCTGGGGAACAAAGAGGCTTGCCCATCCAAACTTAGCGTGTTATTAGTGCTACCTCACCCTGACACCAGTAATAGCACTTTGCGCCATATCGTGTCAACTGCTTGTGTATTTTAAACACTATATGACACATCAGGATAGAAATAATAACAGGTGCGGCTGGGCTACCATTGCAGTCGTCACAAGTGGGGTAAACTGGTACAAAAAAAGTTTTCAAGGGTTTTCTGTGTTTGTGTTGTGGCGCACAAGCAGAAATATGCACAGTGTGTCTATTTTGGACGCAGGGAAGGTCCAAGTGGAGCAGCTTTAATTATAAGGAGTGAACGCCTAACAGCCCAGTTGCCTCCGACACCGTCTGACGCGTTTAAATGCATCTCCCTGTTCCTGCGCTGCGCTGACACTTCTAGGAAAAACAGGAGCTGTCTGGTTCTGTTCAGCCTGAAGAGACAACACTGGATTCTTGTTCAAATGAAATTCCATGGTGTTTTTATTCATACTTTCTGCAAATTTAAAGAGGGCATCTGAGAGTCAGAATTGTCCACAGTGGGGTTCAATGGAAACACTAAAAGCTTATTTTGGTTTCAAATTTGTCACTATTTTACCATCATGAATATTCCATTTAAGTCTCAGAAGATCCACTTGTGTATGACAGTAAATAAAACAGCTATATTTGTGCTGCAGACTCTGGTTTCATTCACCAACACTGTAAAGAAATCAAAGTTCTCTATAATGAACCATTTCACATGAAAACCACTCACTTTGTTTACATTTTAACCACTGAACTGTACAGAAATGTAAAAGAGGTTAGGGTTAGGGTTAGGGTTAAAAAAAGTGGAATTTCCCCCATAACTTTCACAGCGTCACAGAGACTGAATTTATTCAGATACTGATTCAAATCCATGCCAGGAAAAGGTGAGACGACAAACGAGCGTAACAGAGAACCTAACAGTGGAAATTCCAAAAGAGGTTTTTATTACTCAGTGGTCATATTCATGCAAGATTTAGAGCTAAACGCGACACCTGAGCACAAATCTCCAGGATGACTTAACCCAGACTGCTAACAAGGTGCAGTGAGGGTTGTGTTTGCTAATCTTTAGAATCTGACAGAAGATGTAGTCGAGCCAATGCAGAAACATAGCAGGACTGAGCAAAAAGCACCCTACTGTAATCAACACCTCCTACCAAAACAACCCATCCACTTCTTCTTCAAAGTAAACTGAGTGGAATACAGTCAGGCCATCATTACAGATAAGAGTGTTGACAGAAGCCAGTGTGCAAACACTCACAGCCCACAGCCGGCCACTGATGTGAGCACTTATTATCCTACTGTCGAGGCTCCTTATAACCTCCGTCACTTGTACCGGGTAAGAGCATGGTTTTCATTTTAGCACATACAGTATACAAAAGTCCAGAGCCACCCCTCTACTTCTTTACATTTTGCTTTGAACCACATTGTTGGTGCAAAAATACTGTGACATCTGTCAAATGGTCTTATCTTTTGGCACAATAAGTAGATTAAATAAAAAAGAAATGGGAACAAACTTTTTAGTGACAGGCTCCGAAGTGCCCAAAGCTATGAGATGCCTAGAAAAAAGGTGTTCCCACCACTCAGCATTCAGCACCACCAGTGTACTGATCACCGTCTGATCATCTGCACCAGTCTCTTCACTGGTTCAGGACTTAAGTTAGATGTGCTTTGTTCTGCTTGAATGATCCGTAGGTCACTGTGTGGCTTAACAAATAAAAAAATCAAGTAACTGTTCAGGTACAGGGACTGGCATGAAAATTAGACTTTGAGAGTCCCTCAGGAAGCCGGGAGAACTGTTCCTCAAGCCTACATTACAAATACAAGAAAGGCGCTTTGGAAGCAAAATATAAAGAAATGAGGTGTGGCTCAAGTACTGCAAAGTACTACATTTGAGATAATGAAAAGTTTGGTAATTACTGCTACTTAATAAAGAGATGCATCTACATACAAAATTTAACATGACTATCATTCTATTTGTCAAAAAAGTGCTGAACACTGTTTTCTTGTCACCACCATGGGAGTCCTGTGTGTAAGCGAACACCCCTCAAGCAAAATGGAGGAGCTCACTGGTATAAACAGATAGAAAGATAGATAAAGCAAGAGAGAGTTGCCCCATCACTCTCTTGCTATCTATCTGCTACTTAATAAAGAACAGCATCAATAATAAGTGACCTTGAGTTTGAGAAAGGCACTATAGAAATGAATTATTATCATCATAACTACTACTACTGTTTATTATTAGTATTATTAGTAGTATTATTAATAATAATAATAGTAATAGTAATACGTTCACATCAGTAGCTGTCTGTGGGCTGTGAGTGTTTGCACACAGACTTCTGTTACTACCTCTTATCAATAATGATGGCCTCACTGTATTCCACTGAGTTTACCTGTATGAAGAACGTGAACAAGGTTGGGGTTGAACAAAGTTGGACTTTTCTTACATTCCCAATTCTCTGACGCTGACGTTTATGTTCACATGCTCTGCTCAGAGACGGGGGGCGGTATCGGGGGGACATCCCTGCTCCCACCTGCTACCTTCGCGGTCCCTCAGTGGAAAAAGCAGAGAGTCCACTGGGAGGCCAAGATGCACAGCCTTTCTGTAAACACTGCGACCCAGAGCCATCCCCAAACATAACAAACCAGGCCAAATCACAGGCTCCCCGTCTGTGGCCATGCATTAAAAATTCAGAGGCTGCACAAGTGTAGGAAATGGGCCGGATAAGACACTGTTCCGTATACAGGAAGCATGCAGGAATATCTTATTGCATTAATCATTTACATACGCCTGACAGCTCTTACTGTCACTAACACACACACACACACACACACACACACACACACACACACAGGGTGCGGCATGCTTCAGAAGTCCCACATTTCCAGAAATCTCATTGTCAAACTAATTATGCACAGTTGACCGCAGCAATAAAGAAGAAAAGGCCAAGAAACAGCATCACCATGGAGAGTGACACCCTGCCCCAAACGCTGCCTTTACTGTCTGGGAATCTAAAGAAGTGGAGCATGGAGTGAATGCATACAGAAGAATCCACAATGTGGAATTCAATTTATATTCTAATTTACATTCACTGACACTGAGACACAGCTATCTGTGGTTTAACTACAGATCTGCAGGTTCTGAACTAAATGAATTTTGCGTGCATCATGCTCTATTCTCTTTAGTAAAGGCAATGGTTAAGTGAAGAACAATGCCTAAGCACTATCTGAATGTTTAAGCGTGTATTTATACAATTACATGCTCTCCTCTATGATGGAAAATCGGTTATATATGGTTAGTTAAGTGGTTCTTAAAATGACCTCATGGACCCCCTCACCCCAGACAGCCAATATTTTTGCTCAAAAATGTGATCTGCCTGGGGGGTCCCTGAAGATCTTTTGAGAAGCACTGCCTCTTTTTTTTAATTCTACACAGCTCCAATGTTTTGGTACCACATAAAATCCTTTTTGGGCTTTTTTGATAGGAGTGTGCTCCACCAGTCAAACTCAAAATCCATCTAGAGTGTCATAAACCTATGCACTTGACAGAAACCACATTTCTTCATTCTTTGCTATTAAGGGAGAATAAAATGAGACTCAAGTCTCATATCTATCCAGGTCCTTCCAAAGAATAACCACAGAAATCCATAGTAACTAGAACTGCACAATATATTGCCTGTTAACCATTATGGCAATTTTCGTCTCTGCAATACTGATACTGCAGAAGCCTACAATATGCAAATGAAACAGGGCGAACATCACAGCTCCAGGTGAGCTACTGGGTGTTCTGATGAAATGATGTCTTCATGTAGAAAAAGTCTAAATACTTATCTTAAAGCATTAAAGACAGTGACTGGCTGATATGTTTTAAAGGCCCTATTTCTTTTTTCCCCATCACATTTGTGTGAGTTTGTGTATCAAAAATATAATTCATAAATAATTCTAATTCATTCTTACATTACTATTTTCCCGCCTCTGTGTATCCCTTAGAATTAAACTGGCTGTGCTTGTTAATGTGCCTTCAAGACTGACACATGTAAATGATCTCTTTTCTGATTGGCTGCCCTGTGCTGCAGCTCATTCAGAAAGCAACATGGAACTCCTAAGAAAGTCAGAATTAATAGGGCAGGGCTAAACAGCTAAAGGCTGACTAAGGAGAAATATGGAAATTAGTTGGTTTTGTGACATCACAAAAACTTTTTTTTGAAAACAGGCTGTTTTTGTGGCTTTGTTCCCATATATGGACTGCATGGATGGGGGAGTGAACAAACATCTTGAAACATTTACAATATTTACATATTTTAATCCTTTCTAGTTACAGAAAAGTGATGATATGGGTCCTTTAAGATATTGAAAGGCATCACAGATGAAATATGTAGCAATATAATCCCAATACTTTTTTGTCCATATCATGCAGCCCTAGTAATAATACACTTATAACAGCAATAAGATAAAAGGCTTACCAGGCAGGAGTCGGGCCTCAAGCTTCTTGATGGGCACTTGAGGAGTTTTCTTCAAATCAGTCTGTGCGAAATAAATACATTTAAACAGCCTTAAAAAAATACGATCACAAATATATATTTGTAATACAAAACAACATGACAGCTATAAGATTGTAAGGACATTTATACAAACCACTAATGTAGTCATGATATTTTTAGGGTCCTAAATTTGCTTCATCGGTTTTGCACAAGAGCTACAGGTCTCAAATTAAGTCTAAGAGATGTTTAGACTTCCTCTTAAGAGCCTACAATAAAAAGCCTCTAATAAACAGTGGTGGCAGATTCTTGGATCGCACCACCAATGAACACACCCCAGACACCTCACAGGCCCTGACTGACAATAGCATAAGGGGAACAAATGTTAATATTGGATTTGTTTTGGAAAAACAGGAGGTTATATATTCTGTAAACGAGTGTGTTGATTCGATACTCAGTACCAGTATCGGTCCAATACGAGTTGAAACCACTGAATCAGATATCGGAAAAACCCCACTCACTCACGTACATGCTGAACTAGACTTTAAACCACGTATCATGAAGAGAAAAACATGGATGAGGCCATGAGTATCGCGGACGAGCAGCAGGGCTGTGTTCCAAACGGCTCCCTGCTCCCTACATATTCCACTTAAATTACAAACTCCTGCACCTAAACAGTGTATCCTTTATCTTAAAAAAAGTGTTAGAAATGTGCATGCGTGCAAAACTCTATAATGGACACACTGCACTATCTGGGTGTAGAAACTGAACTTGTGTAACTTACATAGTGCCCTCTAAAGGAAGCAGGGAGCCGTTTAGGATTTACAGTGCATCCAAACATGTTTTATTAAAAGCTTAGCTGAGTGAGGGAGGGAAAAGGATGGTTTTGGATTGGTCTCGGTATCAGCAGATAATCAGGGTTGTGGTATCGCTATCTGACATGAAATAGTGTTATCGGGCCACCCCAGTTCTATACCTAGATCATTCTACGCCAACTCAGTGAAGCCCTGTCTCCCCAATCGAAAACTTCCCTTCTGAGTAATTCTGCAAAATTGCAAAGCAATGTTACAATGTTACGACATTTTAGAGACTCTAAACTGCATATTAATATGGAACTGCTTACGATGCTTTCAGTACAGACTGATAAGATCTGAATTATTAAATGGCAATAAGAATAATATCTGACCTGATAATATCTAAACAGTTTTGTGGAGAAAATGAAAAATTAGGAAATTGAGACTTTTCAAGTTAAATCCCCCTAACAGACACATCCCACTAATCTGGTAGGTTCATTTCCAGTAGAGAACCGCCGCCAGCAGCATGCTCTCCAAAGGCAAAAGCCCAAAATAACAGTATAAACAAAGAGTTTTCTCACCTGGAGTGGAGGAAGGTAGGACTTAAATGTTGGTTTTGGTGGAGTTTTGGTGGAAAACATGGTTGAAGAGTGCCAGTTAACAGAGTGACACTCACACACACACACACACTCCAATAAAAGCTGGTCAAATCCAAAGAAGGAGCAGCTGATCTTCAGCAGGACAAACTTTCAGTTGGGCTGTTATTCCCAACAGCAAACCCTGCCTCGGGTTTAAAAACAGACCAGGTCTCCATTCATTCTGAAACACAGTCCATAAGTTCAGAGCTAAAATCACATAATAAACCTTTCACTCTCTCTCTCTCCCTCTAGACATCTCTTCCACTCTTTCTCTCTCTGCCTCCCTCTATTTCTCAGTCCCACACTCCCCCTCTCTCAATACCGCCCCCCCTTCTCAGTCTTTCTCGCAAAACCTTCCCTCTGTCTCTCCCTATCTCTCTTTCACTCTCTATACCTGTCCTGTCCTCCCTCCCTCTCTCTCTCTCTGTCTCTCTCTGTGTTAGCAGTGTTAGCATTAGCTCTCCTGTAAGTTGCCTGTCAAACTCTGTGCAACTCAACTTTTTCTCTGTTGTGCTCCTCAGGTCGGCAAAAGTGCCCCCCTGCAGGTCCCGACGGTCTTCCTCTCTTTTTGAAGAGAAGTCGAGGCGCCTCCTCCCGTGTTTAATACCGATTCAGTCCCGGTTTAGTCCCGGTTAGTGCCGTGTCTCCCGCAGACCGAGCCGCCGTGTGCAGAATAGGCTCTCTCCGGACGGCGCGGCCATGTTTACAGAGAGTGACTCGAAAGAACCGACTCTTAGATCCGCTCCTTTTAAATGAATCTATGGAACCGAGTCTGCACTGAATCGATCCCTTTTGAAGCATCTAAATAGACCAAATAAATCGGTCTAATAAACATCTATCTATCTGTCTGTCTGTCTGTCTGTCTGTCATACCTATTTTTCAGGGTTTGGGCCCCTTACTTCCACTGAAAATCAAAGCTTCCAACTTTGATGACACAGTTTGGGGAAGAACCATTTCTATTCCAGCATGACTGCCCCAGTATACAAAGCAAGCTCCATCAAGACATGGCTGAACGAGATCGGTGTGGAAGAACTTGACTGGTCCGCACAGACCCCTGATCTCAACCTCATTCAACACCTTTGGGATGAACTGGAACGGAGACTGCGAGCCAGACCTTCTCGTCCAACATCGGTGTCTGACCTCATAAATGCTCTACAGAATGAATGGGCACAAATTCAGGAACTCCAAAAACTTGTGGAGAGCCTTCCAAGAAGAGTGGAAAATGTTATAGCTGCAAAGGTGGTACCAATTCCACCTTAAAGTCTATGTTTTTAAATGCAATGTCATTAAAGTCCCTGTTGGTGTAATGGTCAGGTGTCCCAATACATTTGTCCATATAGGAACTATGATTTTTAAATAAAAAAACTGTTACAACTTACATTACCTATAACTAAACCGATCTGATAACTCAAGTTGATCTTGTCATGTAACATTTGAATCAATGAACTGAAGAGTCTGATGTTTAATTCTCTTGTTCAGGGTCATGGGCGCAGATGGGACCAGAGACCGCCCCCGCCGCCGATTCGTCCCCCCACATTAAAATACTCTCATGCTTGAGCTCCATGAAACTTCGAGTTTATTTCTGTAATAGTCTTCTAAATTCTTCTAAAAGTCTGCTCAAAGCCAAACTCTCACTGATCAGCTTCATGCTGGCCAATGCGCTCTTGATCTTTGTTGTGCCTTTTAAGGATGGCAAAATTTACTGACCCTCCAAAAAGTGGTGGGAATGAAATGGGCCGTGACAAAAGTGGTTAGGAGACGTACCCCAAACATTATACGCTGTGCTTTAAGTTGCACGTATGATATCTTCTGTAAACAGCATTTTAACTCTCTATACTATTTGTAATGGAACTGTGGTTTGACCTGGGGAAGTGAAGTCTTATTTTTACACTTGCTGAGAACCCAAGCCAATTTTAGTGTTACAGCTCTTCCTTTGTGAGGAACATCTTAAACTTCTGCCTCTGAGCAAGAGGTCAGGATGCTGCTCTGCATTTTTCTGGCTGTTTTTCTTGGTAAATGCCAGGGTGAGCGATTTTTTTATTTTTTGGTACCTTTTCTTTCTGTAAAACTGTTCACTTGTAATATGTTTCACTTACTAATGTATGTTTGAAATCAATCACTTGAGCTGTAGTATAGCAGTAAATACATTATTAACTTGAAAAACATTAGTTTTACTGTGGTTACCGCACTTACTGTTAGGGTTACACTTGACCTCTGGTTAATGACAGGAGCTTGATCGAAACAGACACCTGATATCATGAGCACTTCATGAATGTTAAAATAACCTGACACTAATCTATTATTTCTTCTTCAAGGACAAACTCAATTCATTTATCCAGCAAGGAATGAAGTAAAGTTGACCTGTGAAACAAATAAGTGGGTCATAAGTAGCAGGTCTGATAACCAGATCAGTCCAAACTGCTTAGTACAGTGTAGGTCTGGTAAAGATATCTGGCTCGGTAATGAGGAGAAGGAGGGAGAAATATCCAAACTGTGCACAAATAAAGATCCACAGCCAGCTCGTGTTTGTACACTGAAGGTAAAGAGTGGATTTTTTGCGTGTGTGAAATCTCTGGACTCTCTGGGCTCCCTTTACCCCTTCAACCCGCCCCCCAACGTCATCCGTTCATATGTAGTCGCTGTTCAGAATAAAGGAAGTGAGTAAAATGTTTTATTCTGTTTTAACCTCTAAAGTCCAAGATGGTCCACAGATTTGGGGTTTTATGAACATGATTGTTCTTCTTTTCTCCTCCAGTTACATTAAAGTCTGAGCAAACATCTTCATCTTCACTGACAGTAAATGAAGGTGAGTCGGTGCTTTTGAACTGCAGTTTCACCTTCAAAGCTTTTTTCCAGCAGAGGCCTTTTATTGTGTACTGGATCAAGACCACTGGAACCAGCAGCACCTGTGTGTATTATTATGAACGTCTCACTGGTCATTTGTCCGTGTACGGTCAACACTGCAATGTGCAGGAGAACCTGCGAAAGAGACTCTCAAACCAAACCAGTGCACCGTCCACTCACAACATCACGATCAGAGAGGTGAGGAGGTCAGACAGCGGCTGGTATCTTTGTGCCATACAAGTGAAAGGAGATAAAAACAGAGCAGAGTGGACGGTGGTGAAAAACGTGACAGTGAGGGTAAATACGGTCAACACATCTACAACATCTACAACACCTACAACTGTGACAAAACCTACAACATCTACAGCAACTGAGACAAAACCTGGTGAGTCCCATCTGCATGTGAATGTGTGTGTGTGTGTGTGTGTGTGTGTGTGTATGCTACAGAACAAGATTGCAATATCTTTCAAGATATTAAAGGGCACTTATCACTTTTCTGCTCTTAAAAGGATTAAAGTCTATAAATTTCGTTTTAAGTGTTATGTTTACCTCCCATCCATACCATGCACGTATGTAAAAAAGCTACAAAAAACAGCCCATTTTCAAATTACAGTTTTTGTGATGTAACAAAACCAACACAATGAAATCCTTATTCTTTGTTTGTGGGGTGTAACTGTTATAATTGGTGTCTACACACAGGTGGTGACCCTCTCGTGCCCCTGTATGTTGCGATACCCATATTATTGTGTCTCCTGCTGGTTCTTGGGCTTGTGTTTGTAAGGAGAAGGGGCTGTACATCACAAGGTAACCTTAACGGAAAAAACAGCCTGAAGAACAATGTACTAAATCTACCAAAATATAAATAGCCGTCATTTCATATTCTTTTTTTCTTCTTACAGGATCTCAGACTGTGTTACGTCAAAGGTAGGCTTTGGAAATTCCATTTATCTTCAGTTTACGTCGGTATAATTTCCCCTTATTGCATCAAATGTTCCTCATTCCTGTTGCATCACCTTTTTGGTCCTGACCACTGCAGCTGCACCAAGTCAGACAACGCACGTAATTTAGAATGTAAGTGTTTATGTTTTTCCACATCTTCTTCTTGCTTTATTATAAGCTTTCTAGTAATTCTTAATGTGCAATCTTTCACACATGCTATGTGCAGGTTCTCCATATGCCATTGGTGACTTGGATTTTGGGTCCAGGGCAGCTGATCCAGGCCATGAAGAATCCGTACCATCTATTGATCCTTATTCAATTGTCAGGCTCAATAGTTTATACAAATCAGGGCCACCTAAGATCTTATTTAAGATAAAAGGGGGTGATCTGCTTCTTTAAAAGGACGGCATGACACACAGACAGTACGACAATGATTAAGCATGTTAGGTGATTCCTGTTTTTTGAGTCATGTTAATTCAGATATAAGTCTGGGCCCACACTAAACAAAAACATTAGCAAATCTTAGAACAAATGGAACTGCTTGGTTTTGAACTGTAGTGTAAAAATATACACTGTAAGTGCAATTCAATGGATTTGAAAGTTTATGTATGAGTTTCATCAAAATAACCAAACCCTCACCTTTGTAACAATAGCACAGATTTGTAGCATCACTTTGATTTGGAGATAATTTATGTCCAAACCCTCCCAGCACCTTTTCAAGCCGGAAAACTGTTCTGTCTCATTTGCTGGGTGCTCATTTCAAACTTGTCAGTCCAGCTTGTCCCATGTAGCTCAATGTCAGGAAGATCTGGAGACTAGGGAGGCTAAGACATACACTATATGGACAAAAGTACTGGGACGCCTGATCCTGATCATTATATCAACAGGGACTTTAATGACATTGCATTCAAATACTAAGACTTGGAGTTGGTCCCTTATTTGGAGCTATAACAGCTTCCGCTCTTCTTTGAAGTCTTTCAACAAGATTTCGGAATTTCTGAGGGAATTTGTGTCCATTCATTCTGTAGAACATTTATGAGGTCAGAAATTGATGCTGGACAAGAAGGTCTGGCTTGCAGTCCCTGTTCCAGTTCATTCCGAAGGTGTTAGATGAGGTTGAGGTCAGGGCTCTGTGTGGCCAGTCAATTTCTTCCACACAGAACTCATTCAACCATGTCTTTATGGGGCTTGCTTTGTGCGCTGGGGCACAGTCATGCTGGAACAGAAAAGGTTCTTTCCCATTGTGGGTCCACAAAGTTGGAAGCATGGTCTTTTCCAAAATGTCTCTGTATGCTTGATTTTATACACCTATGGCAATAGGTATAATTGAAACAGCTGAATTCAATAATTAAGACGTGTGTCCCAATACTTGGCCATGTAGTGTAATTCAAATTTTTTTTATATTTCTTTGGACTGGATATGACTTTGGTGCAATTTTGAAGAATGGCTGGGATCATTACCCTGTTGAAGAATGAAATTTTGTCCAATAATTCATAAACCTGAAGGAATTGTGTGATGTTTAAGAACTGAGTGATCATTTTTCACGATCCAACACAAAGTGAATGTTGGTGCACTAAAGACCTGATCTATCCTCTAGGAAGCCAATAGTCTGAGCCTTTGTGGTGAAATAATTTTCAGAACATATAATATTTAAAATCAGTATGTTGCATTTGTTTTAAGAGTTTGCTTTAAAAAAAAAAGCTAACGGTTTATAATATTTTTATTTGGAGGGTGGGCCCAAACATATGGTCTCTAGTGTACATATTTATAACATTTACAATCTGATCTAGAACATTATATGTATATGGATGATTTGTTTCTTTCATGTCATGTGAATGGGTGAATGGGAGTATGCATGGCTAACTAGTTTACATTGACCAAGATTGAAAATGCAAGTGACATGTCATTTGAACATGGCACACTGTGTGAATTTTTTTCTCTGCATTTAACATATTCTCTACATGAAGCAGCTGGCAGATAGGAACACCGCGCCCGGGGATGTGGGGGGTGTGTGTGGGGACGGTACCTCTCTCAAGGGAACCTCATCGGTACCACTGGCAGTCCTGGGATGCAAACCCACGACCTTCCAATTGTAGGGGCAGAGCCTTAACCACCAGACTACGCTTACTCAGTTTCTGTGTTGTGTTTTTTGGTAGCTGTTTTACTTTTGTTATTAACATTATTCAGCGTAACAATGATTATTAATTGCTACAATACAATTAGCAGAAACACCTAACTTCATATCAAATATAATTGCAAAGTGGATATTCATATTAAAGTCTAATTATCTACCTATTTGAACTTTGGAATGTTCTACATAGTTTAAAATAAAGATTGCAGAAGAATGTGTTCTTGGTAAAAGAAATCTTCAAAAAATCTTCACTGTCCACTAGATGGCGCAGCTGCTCAAGTGAAGCGACACCACAGCTCCTTACCTGGTACAGCAGGGGGCGCTGCAGACCTTTTACAGTTTTACAGTTTACACATCGCCTGCGTCGGTGTCTGTCCATGACAGATTAATCCTGATTCTAGTACAGTTTAGTCATTACTGACTAGTTTAGTCATGTACATATTGTTGTCCAGTTTAGCAAGTTTAGTAATTATTTTCGAATTTATTATCCAGTTTAGTAAGTTTAGTCGTTATTGTCCAGTTTTGTCATTTATTATTATCCAGTTTAGTAAATTTAGTTGTTATTGTCCAGTCTAATCATTTAGTTATTATTGTCCAGTTTTGTGAGTTCACTTATTACCATCCCATTTAGAAGGGTTAATTATTATTCTCCAGTTTAGTTTTTACTGTCCGTTCCGCTCCTATTTGTCAGTGGAGGTGGGTGCTGGGGGTAGGTACAATATATGGACAAAAGAATTGGGACACGGCTGTTTTTCAGGGTTTGGTCTAGGACCCTTACTTCCAGTGAAGGGAAATTTTAATGCTTTAGATTCTCCTCACTGTTCAAATTAAATTCTAGTTTTCATAATGTTTCGGATGCAAATGTCTTGGTGGCTAACTTTAACAAGCTCTGCACCTCTATCTTAGATGCCATTGCTCCAATACAAACTAAAGTTAAGTTTAAAACTGAGTCGTCCCCCTGGTTGAACAGGGACATACTGAGCCTCAAGAGAGACTGTAGGAAAATTGAACAAAGGCGGAAAAAGACAGGGAGCAATGCAGACCTTATACAATTAAAGGCTCTCCTAAAATCTTACAATCAGCTAGTTAGGGAGGCAAGAGGTAATTATTTCTCTGAGCTCATCAAATCCAACAAAAACTATGCAAGATTGTTATTCAATATAGTTGCCCACTCATTAAACCCTGCAAACTGCGCAGAGCCTACCGCCTCCAAGGCGGAATGTGTCGGTTTCTTAACTATTTTAGTGATAAGGTAAATAGCATCAGAGCTGCCTTTTCTGCTTCTCCGCTGTTCAATGCTGTGCCCTCATTGTGCAATGAGGAGGTGCCCTGTCGCCAACCCATTCTGACACACATGAAGCCTTCCTCCTGTCCTGGTGATGTAATGCCTGTTCAGTTCCCTGTCCAAGGGTTTGATGCTGTTGGTCCTCACCTTTTTTCTATTATTAACTGTTCACTGTCCTCTGGTTATGTCCCCAAGCTGTTCAAAGTTGTTTGTATTCACCCTCTCCTAAAAAACCCTGATCTTGATCCCACATCCTGTAACAACTACAGACCTATTTCTAAACTGCCGTTTATTTCCAGAGTGCAAGAAAAGTCAGTCTCCTTACAGCTCCTTGCAGCCTTAACTGAGAATCAGGTGTTTGAAAAGTTTCGGTCTGGTTTTCGTAAACATCACAGCACTGAGACTGCTTTGTTAAAAGTTACCAATGACCTGTTAATGAATACCTATGTTGGGGATGTCTCTGTCCTTGTACTACTGGACTTAACTGCAGCTTTTGATACAGTGGACCATAACATCCTGATTAGCAGACTCTGATGGTGGTGTGCCGTGTCTGGTACGGCACCGCAGTGGTTCTCCTCCTACCTGACAAACCGTTCATCATATGTAACCATTGGTGAACATAGCTCCCCTTCTTCCCCCTTGAACTGTGGAGTACCCCAAGGGTCAATCTTAGGTCCGATCCTCCTCTCCATTTACATGCTCCCATTAGGTGACATTATCTGCAAACATGGCATCTCTTTCCATTGTTACGCGTGTGACACTCAACTGTATCTTCCAATGAAATCTAATAACCTCACTGAGCTCTCCCGCTTATCAAACTGTCTGAGTGACATCAAAACATGGATGTCTAATAATTTCCTTCAGCTGAATTCGGATTAAAACAGAAAATTTGATCATAGGCCCTGAACTCCTGTGATTCCAGATGGAGGCATCTCTCGGCCCTCTCTTTGTCAATATCAAACCTGTCTCCAGGAACCTTGGTGTTCTTTTTGACTCCAATCTGACCTTTGAGAACCATGTTAAAAAGCTGATCCAGACATGTGTCTACCACCTCAGGAATCTCTCTAGAATGAGGTACATGTTGTCCGTGCTTTCATTTCATCCCGACTTGACTATTGTAACGGTACCCTGACGTGTCTCTCACATAAATCACTCAGCAGACTCCAGTTGGTCCAGAGTGCAGCTGCCAGGCTGTTTACTGGAACAAGGAGAAGGGAGCACATCACTCCCATCTTAGCCTCTCTCCACTGGCTGCCTGTTAGATTCAGAATAGACTTTAAAATCTTGTTGATAACGTTCAAGGCAATTCATGGTCTTGCCCCTAATTACAACTCTGATTTATCAACCCCATATGTGCCTGCTCGCAGCCTGAGGTCCTCTAGCAGTAACCTGCTGGCCATCCCCAAATCAAGGTTGAGGAGCCGGGGCGACACCACCTTCGCCGTCCGCGCTCCTTGTCTGTGGAGTAAGCTGCCCGTGGAGCTCAGATTGGTGAACTTGCTGTCCTCTTTTAAAACCCAGCTGAAAACTCACCTCTTCTGTATGGCCTTTGACTCCCCATTTTAATGCCTTTTGTGCCTCTGTTGTTGTGTTATGGCACAAAGTATGTATGTTTGTATGTATGTACATGTAAAGCACTTTGTAACTTGGTTTTGAAAAGTATATGCAAATAAATGTTTATTTTATTTATTATTTTATTATTATTATTATTATTATTATAAAGACATGGTTGGATAAGTTTCATATGGAAGAACTCGACTGGCCCACACAGAGCCCTGACCTCAACCCCATCCAACACCTTTGGGATAAACTGGAATGGAGATTGTGATTCAGACCTTCTCGTCCAACATCAGTGTCTGACATCAAAAATGCTCAACAGAATGAATGGACACAAATTCCCACAGAAAAAGCCTTCCAAGAAGACTGGAAGGGGAGGGGGTGTCACAACAGGTACTTTTTCCTGGGACTGGAACGGAGGAGCTCTGTAGCTCTGGGGCGACCAGAAAGCCATGGACGTACACTGAGTTTTCTCCACCGTGTTTTATTTACAGAACATCTACACACAGAGA
>JBBPCX010050042.1:0-14808 GCA_037974365.1 Hydrocynus forskahlii | reverse complement strand
AGAGCGTACAGAAAGACAGAAAGAGAAATAGAGACAGAGAGAGAAAGAGAGACAGACAGAAAAATAGAGACAGAAGGGGAGAGAGAGATAGAGAGAGAGGAAGCGTCTGTCGGCCGTCTGCCCTGAGTGTCCAGCTGTTGACTTTGTGAAAAAGGCTGATGTTAAATCTGATAGCCATTTGGTGCGGGTACAGATAGTCACAGCCAGAAGGGATGGAGGAGTCCCACGAGGGAAGGACCACTTAGCAGACCCACAGGGAGCATGGGGTGGGGTGAAAGTGTGTGAGTGTGGGGGGGAGAGTATTTTGCTTCACACAGAGAGTCTGCACACACACTCAGTTCCTCCTACACACTCGCACATGCTGCCCATTGACGTTCTTCTACAGTCACCAATACAGCCAATATATCAGGGACCACACAGCCTTTCTGTCTCCTGTCCATTAGCCCTCTTACAGTCTTCAAACTGGGGGCTTCAAAATGCTTCATGGGTTGAATGTATGGTTCTAGGTGAAATCTTTAAATCAGCCATTTCATCCTGTAGAGTTTCTTTAAACTTTAAAGAGATTATTTAAACACATCTCATTTCCAAAACTGATCCTTTTGAACCTGATCCATCTTTTGAAAACGTTTTTTTTTTTTTAAGATCTGCACTTCACTGAGCCATCAATCATTCTACATACACCACAAAGACGATACTTATTTCAGATTTTTTGCACATTGGAAGATTCGTGAAGAAATAAAACATGGGTCTGCCATGGTACAGCTCAAAAGAAACCTTTATGGTACCTTTTTTTGAACGTGCAAATCCTCCAGATACATTTGTGCTCATGAAGCCTGTTTCCCTATAAGTGCTGTTTTAGGCTCCAGCACCCCCACAACTCTATTTAGGATGAGTGGCTTGCATAATACATTAATGAATTAAAATAATGGGGAAAAATTAGGGGTGCAAAAAAATATATAATTAATGTTACAGGTCACTGATTATATAGTACTGCAATCAAAATCAAACATTTAAAAACTCCAAATCCCATGGGGACATAAGGAAAATATCCTGTCTTCAGTTTTTCTCTTCAGGCCTCTTCATGCTTTGTTCATGATAAAAGCACTGGGGCACCTGACCATTACACAACAAGGACTTTAATGACATTGCATTCAGATACATAGACTTTAATATGGAGTCTGTCCTATAACAGCTTCCACTCTTCTTGGAAAGCTTTTCGCAAGATTTTGGAGTTTCTGTGGGAATTTGTGCCCATTCATTCTGTAGAACATTGATGAGGTCAGACACTGACGTTGGACGAGAAGGCCTGGCTCGCAATCTCTGTTCCAGTTCATCCCAAAGGTGTTGGATGGGACTGAGGTCAGGGCTCTGTGTGGGCCAGTCAAGTTCTTTCACAATGAACTGATCCAAACATGTCTTAATGGACCTTGCTTTGTGCACTGGGAATAGAAAAGGCTCTTCCCCAAACTATGTTCACAAAGTCAGAAGCATGGCATTGTTCAAAAGCAGAAGCAGTAAGACTGCATTTTACTAGGGGCCTAGTTCAAACCCTCAAAAAACAGGTGTGTCCCAATACTTTTGTCCATATAGAGTATGTCGCTGTTTAATCCATAGGGATCTAAAGCTATCATTGGTATTACTATTTAAATGTAATTACATAATGATATAATTAATTATATCATTAAGGGGCCTAGCCCAAAAAATGCTTTTGTCAATATAGTGTATCTCTTTTTGTATTTATCAGTCTTGTTGCTTGCGGCTCTCTTCCTTTTAACCTTTAACTGTTAAAACTAACATGCACTATTGTCTTTTCCAATTGGTGCAGCCCACTATTAGTCCCATATTAGAGAGCTCCACTTTATTTATATGGGTTTTGAGTGAGAGTTGAGGCCTGATTTGGCCAGTTCAATGGCATTAGTATTTCTCTAGGTTTGTTTTTTATTGTCCAGCTTTCATTGTTCATCATCATTTGAAAATCATTTCAAGGTTCTTCATCCTTGTTCTGTCAATCTGTGTCACGTTTGTGTCATTGCTGGATCCTTTGTTGCTTAAAATTGATCTGAGTAGACAAAAGCCGTCCACCATCAATGGTAAATTTTACAGTTTTTGTCCATTGTCATAAAATTAGATGTTCTTATATTGAACTGAAGTCCTTTCTTTTCTCTGTGCTTCAATTTTCCTTACAAGGGCCTTCAGGTCTTCCTGATTTTCTGATGTGAGTGTACCATCCACATATTGAGGGTTATGGATTTTACTTCCATCAGTCTTGGATATTCAGTCATCTTCCTCCAGCCTTGATTTTCCTATTATGTACAGTAACACCCCGCTTTACGCAGATCAGCAGTCGCGCTGATTTTTTTCTGAGAGCCGAACTAATAATTGTTCACGGAAATGCCCGCACTAATGTGGAAACTGCAGATATCCTGGTCCGCCCGCCCCCTCGCCCTCATGCTGGTTGTTTATGTTTAAGTGCGGCAGTTAGCAAGGCAATCAGGCGCAACTGAATGGAATGAGCCCAGACATAAACAATCCCAGACAATGTAAATTCAGCTACATTTCCATATAAAAAATAACTATACATGTTTTGGTACTTAAATTAATTTATTACTATATTTACCTGCATATACCAAAGAAAACGACAGCACATACAAAAGAAAATACATGTGCATGAATTACAGTACAGTCTATATAGGGGTAAAACTGGTATTTTATATTCTAGTACTGCGGAAGTTTAGTGTAACTGTACTGTGCGAATATGGGTTTACCTTTACATTTTCTTTAAAGGTAGTGTATTAGGCTGAGTTTAAAATGAAATTAAAGTGTTTTGGGAGCATATCTGCAGGGATATTTAGGGTTTACACTATACAAATAGGCATTTTTAGATATTTTTTACCACATAACAACATTGCGTTTTTTCACTGTACGGGGTGCTCTTGGAACGTGACCCCCGTGATAATGGTGATAATAGTTTGATGATTGTGGGCTGTCAACTCCTTTGCTAGCGTGGAGCCTGTCTGTTTACTGTTTTCTCTAAGGACTGTAACACACTGATCAGTGTGGAGATTCCTCACTGAGGCGACCTGGAGACATACTATGGACTAGAACACATGTTGACCTCCTTTTGGAATTCCTATGATATTTAAATCATTTAACCTACACCAACAACGATATATCTTGTTTCTCTGCCTAGCATGTCTGGCAGTTCTCTTTCAAAGCAAGTCTCTTGTTTCTAGTTCCTATTCTGGAGGGTTTTTTTTTTCATGAACCTAATCCTCATTCAAAGCAGCAATAAATTGCAATTTTGCCTCTCCGTCCAGCCTTGGATTTTCCATTCCATTTTAGAATTTGAAAATGGTTTCATTTCATATTAACTACAATTTTAAGCAAAATATTTGACTGGATTACATTAATAAAAATATCAGACGGTCAGTCTCCATTTTCATTCCACATGTGGAATGGCCATTAGGAGGGCTGCAAAAATGGGCTTAAATATATGTTTATTTTTATTAAATATCAGTGGGATCAATCTCCATTTTCATTCCACATATGTAATGTCCATTAGGATGGCTGCAGAAATCAGCTTAAATGTGTATATTATTATTATTATTATTATTATTGTTATTATTATTATTATTATTATTATCCAGTGACATAAGGTGCCGTACAGTGTGTAGCTATCAGAAAGTTGGGGGGAAGGGGTTAATTAGTATAACTTACATTTTCATTTTAAGGCAGATCAAAAGAAACAGGATACAAAAGGGACCAGATGCATGAATAATGGTCAGTAACCTTATACCTGATATAGATTAGCCCTACTTTGGACTCTTGCTTCTCTGATTGATTATTAAAGCGCTCTGTGGAGGGGAGTGGTGGGCTAATGACAGATTGCATGTGTATGTAATTGAGCGACATTAAACCTGCCGTGTAAAAGTGTGTCGCTGGCCTGTTAAAAAGCTAGCCAGAGAGCTCTCAGGGGCGCCAGGCCACTCCCGAGTCCAGAGAGAGGGGGAGTGAGAGAAAAGCCGCATTGATTTTAAATAATGTTCCCAGTGACTCATCTATAGAAGGGCATTTATCAAAGCCATCAGAGCCCACAGCTCATGTTCAGTCTGTCTGCCCAGCCTAGGGGTCAATAGCTGCACTCTAGTATGCACGACACAAGCCTGATTTGTGGAACAACAAAGGATGTACTGGTTGTAGAGAGGTTTAAGGAAGCTTGTATGTTTGGATGCAGAGCCGTAAGCTTAGGTAGCAGTTGTTCCTGCTGTGCTCAAAGTGGTAAGGAAGTACACTATATGGACAAAAGTATTGGGATACACCTCATAACTATTGAATTCAGGTCACCCTAAGTTCCAGTGAGGGCAATCTTAATGTTTCAGCGTACCAAGACAGTTTGAGTAACGTCATGATTCCAATCTTGTGGACACAGTTTGGGGAAGACCCTTTTCTATTCGAGTATGACTGTGCCCCAGTGCACAAAGCCAGGTCTATAAAGACATGGTTGGATGAGTTAAATGTGGAAGAACTTGACTGGTCTGCACAGTGCCCTGACCTCAACCGCATCTAACTCCTTCTCGTCCAACATCAGTGCCTGACCTCGTGAATGCTTTACAGAATGAGTAGCTGTAGCTATATTTAAGTGCAATGCTATTAAAGTCCCAGATGGTGTAATGGTCAGGTGTCCCAATACTTTTGTCCATATAGTGTACTTCAATGTTGAGAAAGCTAATGCTGCTAACAGTAAATGATAGCCAATATGAAGCTAAGCAGTTAGAATTAAGCAAACAGAAGTGTGCTTATAGAGGCTACTAGCATCCTGTTGGTCATGATAAATGGGTTTGGTCAGACTATTCATTTAAAACTTGTGTTCATATGAGGAGTGATCGTGATAGGGTTTAGTGTGGTGTTGAAACAGAGTTTCACCTGCTGGCATTGTGGCTTCATGCTCATAATTCCGTTTTTATGACAAAAAAGATTACAGTTCCAATACCAGCTCTCCAAGGTCAAATGAATTGATAAAAAATTTAAATGTACACAACCCAAAATGAAAACGTTCATAATTTGTTTTGGTTTTGCACTGGAGCTTTCAGGTTCAGGTATCGTGAAAAACTGTAGGCCTATGCTTAAATAGTACTTAGATAACTTGCTTTAAGTAAAAGTGGATTAAAGTACTGACTGTGGTGAGATCAGTGTTTTCAAAATGCAATATAAATTGTAACGAACAGTCATTTTGTTACTATACATAAATATCTGAAATTAAATATATTTGTAACTTTTACTTAAATTGTCATTTAGACCAACAAACTTGTTACTAATCTCCTTTTTAAATTTTTGTTAAAGCCTTTACTGTTATGTACCCAATTATCTTTAAACTATGTTGATACTTTTGAAAGTCTATTTGAACCTTTTTCTGAACCTGCTAGTGTTGAAAAGAGGCCTATATTCATTTGATTGATACATTTTACAGTGGAAACTTTTACAGTGATGGTGCATATAGTGTAGCCTTACCATTTAACATTAAACTAGCATGATCCCAATCCAGGTACATACTCTAACAGTAATTGTGTAGCAAAAATCTCATTTGCACAATTGTCCCATTACTCTATAATCACCAATAAGCCATGATGTGGTTGGTGTCTGAAGTTTGCTAAAAATAGAATGGAAGCTTACTTTGTTGCCTATAAAAAACAGTATCATTAGCATTACTGAAGGTAAAAATTAGCTTAACCTGTTCTGGTTTTGAGTACGCTTTGCGAGTGCATCCCCTTTTCCATGGCTAGCCAAGAGCATGACAGTCAGAAATTAAGATTACAAGTTACAGTGAATAATGCCATGCTTAGTTTACTCTGAACTTAAATGTACAAATAACTCAGTATTTTAGTGAGTTTATGCATCACACTCATCCAGTAATTAGCCAGAACCTGTTGGGAATTTCAGTGTAGTTTAGTTAAACTGTCTTGGAACTCACTATGATATCTTACATTTACCCAGTTAATACCGAGAATTTAAGTGACTGTAAAGATTCAGTGTAATAGGGGACACTATGTTAGAGTAAAACGTAGCCTCTCACACCAAACCAATTCCAGACTGACTGACTATATTTCATAAGAAAGGAAAATTGCTTAAATCTCATTAATCACTGAATTATTCTTTTAAGAAAGCGGGGATGATGATAGATTGGAAAAGGGGTCATGGGAGGTGTGCAGGTTTTCTGTATCGCTGTGTGCTCTGCTTCAGCAGCCGGTTGACTGGACACGCTGAGAGACTGACGACAAGGGCGCAAGTGCAAATGCATCCTGAGCAATGGAGCTTGTGGTTTATGTTGTCTCCCATCTGAAAATTGTGGCAAATTAACCGTATCCCATGAGCATTTGAGAGAGATAGTGAGTGCTCTGGAGCAAATTGCATTTCCGAGACCTCTATTTACGTATTGTCACCGAGTTTAAGTGCACACAGAAAATCAGAGGATGTGTGTAACAGTAGTATGTGTACAAGCAATACAACTGAATTGCCAGTTTATTAGAAACACCTACCTGCAGCTTAAAGTTAGATATTTTTTAGCAGAGGGTCAGTTTCTGATCACAGGACACTTCTGGCTAGAGCTTGGTGAACCTGTACAACAGAGACTTTAATGACATTGCATTTAAATACCCAGACTTTAATATGGAGTTGGATTTTGGAGTGTTTCTGTGGGAATTTGTGCCCATTCATTCTTTAGAGCATTTATGAGGTCAGGCACTGATGTTGGGCAAGAAGGCCTTATAGTGTATGCACCAAGAAGGGTCCACATCCCTAATAATATCTCGCCAGCAGTGGTCCTGTTGTGGTCCTTTCCAACTGGTGAGTGCTGTAGAGCAATGGTTCTCAACCTTTTCAACATTAAGGCCCACCTGTCTATTACAGCATGTTGCCAAGGCCTACTTGGCCACATTAGTTGATGTTAAATAACCAATTGTGGACCAATGGCCTGTCTCAATTTTAGATTCGTGGCCCAATCAAAAGCCTGGCCCGCAGCCCAGTGGTTGAGAAACCAGGCTGTAGAGGATGGATGATAAAAGTGTCGCAACAGATGGGTTGCAGTCTGTAACTGTAAACCTAGAAAGTGCACCTATATGGTAGGTGTCTCTGATAAAATGGCCATTGAGTGTTGGCACAAAGAAGCTGTTTCAAATAAATTGGCAAATCAATGTGTGTATGAAGCCAAGAAGGGATAGGTAAGTGAAACCCCTCTCTAAGTGACCGGTGAAACCTAACACCAATTTTTACCATCTGTGTTAAGCTGTCACACACTCACACACTACCTTCTTGTGTATCACTCCTTTCCTAGAGCAGACTGTGTTGGCGACTTCACATCCTGTTGGGTGAGGCCCCATCTGGCCCATGTGCAACAAAGAAAGTTCAGATAGACAAAGAGAGAGTGAGAGTGAGAGAGAAAGAGAGAGAGAGTGGGAGAGAGAGAGAGAGAGAGAGAGAGGGAGAGAGAGAGAGAGAGATAGAGAGAGATTTTGAGGCAGACAGAATAGACAGAGTAAAAAGAAACACTTGGCTAGGTAGAGAGAAATCTCATTATCCTCAGTTTCTCACTTAAAAGAAGGAACTGATGAGTGACCAATAATCCATCAAGGGAAAGCAGATTCAAATTAAAACAAAAGGCACATCACTGCGAAAAATATTACCTTTATAAGTAGATGAAAGCTAGCTGAGTCAATATGATGCATTGTATCCTTTTTTAATGTCCTTAATTAACTACTGCACTTGGCCTGTGGCATATCAGTAAAACGAACCTGCAGTGATTGTACTACCAGAGGCCTAATCTAACACTCCATAACTGAGCAATAAGAAGCACATCACAGTTGTAGTCTATGTTATATGTAAGCACCCAGCTTGAAACCACTATGATTTAAGATTTATGCATTTGGTCCTTATTTCCATCGTGCATGAAAGTTTTCTGCAGGTAAAATGGCTAATGTTAGCTATCAACAGCTTTTCAATTAGCCTTCTATCAAATTTGCTCCATAATACTGACAAAGTACTGATACAACTGGAAAACAATCAGAAATATGAAGTGAAGCTACACTACAAATGTGACATTACTGGGTTATAGATAAATACTCTATGTCCAAAAATATTTAGACACATATTCTAATGATTTCAGCTACTTTCAGGCATTGGTATTTGTATTGTACTGAATTGTTGTGGTGCGTTTCTCCACTGGTTTGTAAGTTTTTTGATCTACCAAATCGGAAGAAGGTCTGACGAGCACAAGTCAGAACGTTTTTCACAGAATTTGACCAGGCTATGAGCTGAGGACTTTCAATCATAGTAGAGCTTCACAAGGCCATGAGCCAGGAACTCTGTGCAGTGATGGCAAAGTATGACTTGTCCACAAGCTTTGTACCATGATGATGGAGTGTAACTGGGCCACAGGCTGAGGACTTTAAAATATGATGGTGGAGCATGACTGGCCCAAAGTTGTGGACTTTGTATCATGATGGTGGGAGTGTGACTGGGCTGCGAGCTGAGGACTTTAAACCATGATGGCAAAGTTTGATTAGTCACAGGTTATAGACTTTGAACCATGATGGTGGAGTGTGACCAGGCCATGACCCGGAGACTTTAAACAGAGATGGCAAAGTTTGACTGGTCCAAAAGCTTGGGACTTGGAACCATGAGGGTAGAGTTTGATTGGACTGCAAGCTGGGAACTATGCATTATGATATTACAGTTTGACTTTGGACTGTGATGGTGGAATTTCACGCTTCACTGCAAGCTGGGAATTGTGAACCTATACAGTTGGCAAAGATAGGTGATGAGCAGATGTTCAGTATATATTTATGTAGCCACTAAGTCTTGTGTGTTGCAACATTCTAGCTGCAAAATAGTCTTGCTAATCCTGTGTAAACTTCTCACATCATACTTATTCAGCACACTAGTCTCAGCTTACTGACCATTTCCGACCAGCCTGCAACACCACAAAAGCAAAATCAAAACAAAACAAAACAGAAACACCCAAACCATTAATTTCAGGAAAAAAAAATGTCAGTACAGCACCTTAAAAACTGCTTGCGGAGCATTTTTGCTGTCCCCAGTAACATGTCCCTCCAAACAGGTTTGTGATGAACAGGCAGGCCGAGCTCTTCAGGCATATCGAAAAAAAGGGTAAAAAAAAGCGTATCAGCAGCTGCTGTCAAATCCAGTTTCGTGGACTGCATGGACAACGCTTCCTGTAAATCCCTTCTTCACTGACCTCTAGGGCTCCAAAACAACGTCCTTGATGTTAAAAGCAGCCAAACAGGCTTTCTACTTTGGCCCTTTAATTACCCAGCTGGCAGCAGGGGGTCAGCCAGGGTCAAGAGCTCCAAATCCCAGCAAGTGTCAGGCCAACGAGGGCCCAGTGTATGCTCGGGTCAAGGGTTGAAGAGGTAACGGAGTGAAGAGAGGAGCTTAATCTCAATAGACACAGTAATGAAATGGAATGTGAAGGGTATGGGATGTGAAATATTGTCACGTATAGCCTTCAGGTCCACATTACATGAAGAAACTCTTAAAAAAAGCAGTTTCACTAGGACACCTTTCTGCATTCCTCAGAAGTTTACAATCTGCCACTTATGTCTAATACACATTAATCCTCAAACTGCTTCATAGCGTTAAAGTATAAAACGTTTTTGACATCAAAAAGAAAAAAATAAAACAGGAAAGTAAAACAGGTTAGCTGGCTCCAAAATCAGACAGACCAAGCCACATCTAAACCCATAAAACCCACAATCAATTTGGTATAAAGTAAATCCCCCAGTTTTACGTGGATCAGGAGTCGCAGAATTAGTCTTACACTGATTTTTCCTGAGAACCTAACTGATAATTGTACGCGGAAATCCCCACAATAACGTAGAAACAGCAAATATTCTCCGCTTTTTGTTTTGCTTTTTTCGTGGCAATGTTGTTTTTTACGCATTTTAGTTCTAAATTATTTAGAAAAATATAATTTACAAATTTTGTAACATAAATATTCAAGTAAATTCAGCTATTTTTCCATATAAAATCTAACAGTATAAATGTTTTTGTACTGCCCAGAGAAACACAGAAAGTGCGTCTTGGGATGGTGTAAAACCGCCGTACTCAGAGGCAGGAGGTTTGAAAGTAGCCGATCTGAGAACGTTATTGATTTCTCCTTGCTGCTGATTGTGTCTGTGGCAGCTGCAGACCAGAATTTCCCCCGTGGAGCGTCTTGAGTATTTCTCTTGTTTTTAATTTTGTTCTTCTTAAAGCCCTGTATTTTAATTAAAAGAGGCTGTTGAGCTGTTGAGCTCAATCTCGGTCCAGTGTCTGCTTTAACCGGCGGGTCACTACAATACGACTCCTCCTGAAGCCCCTGAATAAGATGCACCACTGATGAACAGTAAATTATTGAACTGTAAAAAATATCGGTGATTACCCGCACATTTGACTGTATTTTTATTACTAAAAAATTGCATTAAATTATTACTGTATTTACCTGCTTATACCAAAGAATACGACAGCACATACCAAAAAACATGACAGCGCATACCAAAGAAAACATGCTTGCATTAATTAAATCAGGTGATACCCGACACCCAGACATTAGGGTTCCCTCTTATGTCCGAGCAAATCTCAGACCCACCTCGCGGTACCGCGAGTACTACCATCACCCCTTCCAACCTTATCTACCCTTCCCTGTGTGTGAGTGAGAACGAGGATTCCTTGGTGGGAATCTCTACTCCATCTGGAGCGTTCTCAGAGCAAAGTGCGTGGTTCACCAGCTCTGTCGTGTGTCTCCGCGACTGGGCTCATCCGGCACGCCACACTTGAGCGTCTACTTCTCTCTCCTGCATTCACGTCCTCTCTGTGACAGAATGTCTGGGTCCGAAGTGAGCCCAGCGGATCTCGCCCGTGTCTGGGACACCATTACTCAGCAGGCGGTCGAGATTGTGAATCTCAAGCAGGAGGTCGCGGGTCTCTGCACGGAGGTGGCCACCCTCCACGTGGAGCTCGCGGCTCTGCGGCAGGTCCACGTGGATCGTCCTGCTGAGCCGGCGCCCCAGCCGGCGGTCCAGCCCGCTCCCATTCCCCCTCCACCCTCCAACCTTCCAAAAATTGCTCTCCCTGACAAATGGGATGGTGTGAGTGGCAAATGCGAAGTCTTTCTAACCCGTTTGTCTTTATTTTTAGAGTTTCAGCCAAGCCACTACCCCACGGATCGCAGCCGGATCACCCTCCTCACCTCCCTCCTCGCCGGGTAGGCAGCCGAGTGGGCTACAGCGGTCTTGAGAGCCAACAGCGCTGTGGCACACTCCTATGAGAGCTTTACCCAGCAACTCAAGGCCGCGTTCCAGCACCCTGAGAGTGAGGTGGTGGTGGACTCCCGGCTCTACCATCTCCTTCAGGGCGAGCGGAGTGTGCGCAAGTACACAGCTGAATTCTGGACCCGCGCAGTCCAGACTGCTTGCAGCGACGCCGCGCTCCGCACGGCATACAATGAGGGGCTCTCCAGCCTCCCTTGAGGGCCTGATTGAGCTGGCTCTCCGCATAGACCAGCGACTCACCTCTTTATCCAGATTCGCTCCCAGAACCAGAGTTTTCGACACCTGCAGCCGCCCCAGCCCGAGCCTCCCCACCACCCACCTCAGAGGCCCACTCCTGCTGGTCTGTGGGTCGCCACCTCCTGCTTACCGACCGTTTCATGCCTCATCATCCAGGTAGGTCTCCAGCTGGGCCACCAACGGATTGTTACCTCCGCCTTCGTCGATTCGGGGGCGGCAGGTAACTTTATCGATCAGGCTTATGCTGCCCAGTTGGGGATCCAATCTGAGGTGTTAACTCCGCCTGTTCACATCACCGCCGTCGACAGTCGGCCCCTCTCCAACAATCCCATCACCAAATGTACTCGTTTCACTCAGACAACGCCTGAGCATGAATTACAGTACAGTCTGCACAGGCGTAAAATCGGTAAATTATAGCATAATATTGATAAGCTATATTTATTAATGGAGAAATTGTTAATTGCAGTATGTATAAACAATAAACAGTACATATTTTGTTGCATTGTCTTGTTTTCCAAATTTAATTTCACTTGGCCTCTTGTAGAATATTGCCAAATAGTTTGCTATGTTGGAGGATTTTATCACTTAAGAGATAAGCAGGGGAGAGATGAAGTGACAACTAATTATTTCAGCTAATCAAGAGGAAATGCAACCTATACCTAAAACTGAATATGTTATTTGTTATATTGTGCAATACTGTGTAGTGTAATGTTGTATGTCTTATTCTTGTCAGTTTGGCACAATGCACTTTATTCATTTCATAAGATACCCAATATATATGGAAATCCCATTGACTCACACTAAACCCCTGGCACTAAAGTAGAGGCCAATAAATCAAATTTTAATGGAGGAAGGGGAGGGTTACAATCCCTTTTGTGTTCCTTCTACTTTCATCAGCTGAAGGGAGTTTTCAACTCTAGAAACTGCTGCTGTAGGAGCCAACGGGGCTCATTTTGGTCCATGTGGCCCTTTTAGGGTTAAAAAAAAACACAATGTGAAGTGAAACATAAAAATTCATTGTCAGAGTGTTTTCATTTATTTGTGAAAAAGAAAATTTGATGGAGTCTTTCAAAAAGCTTTTTAGTACATGAGCAGTGAAGACTCTGCCCGGAGAGAGGTGAACTACAGAGGCCGCCTGTGGCAATTAGAGGGGATATACAGTGTGGTTAGGTGAGCTTTAAAATCATATTATTTTACTTTCTATATTTGACTCTTTAAATATTTAGAATTCAGCTCCACCTACCAGATGGACTCTCTTAGAGGAGAAGGACCACACAAAAGGGGACGAAGGCTGGCCTTGGGAAATTTTTTATTTCCTGCAGCTTCAGCCATTTTAGTGTTGGGGGGGTGGAGGGGGTTCTGACCAGTATGTCACCAGAGACTGAGTAGAAATGTCTTATCAGCTTCCAAGAGGGTCATGTGCTGTTGTTCTTCTGATTAAAAACCTTTTAAAAAATTATGTTTTCACCTACCGCAGGGATTAAAAACCACGCTGACCTCGGAGACCTGGCGCTAAGCCGCCCCACCCCCACACTCCCCACCTGCTTTATCTGCGGGTTAACTTTGGTTTCCATCCCTCCTATAAATAATCACCCAGTGTCCCCACTATAATTACATAGCACCTTGTCAGATAGTCTAATCCTTTCCCTTCCCTCTTTAACCACCCTGATCCTGCAGCTAGCAGCAACGTCTGCTAGTTTGGGCCTAAATATGCCACCTTACACAGTGAGCCATATACCCCTGACACGAGACTGCCTCCAGAGCGGCCTATTGCACATGGGAGAGTGGATTAAGTCTAAAAATGCGCTAATCCCCCCAATCCTGCCCTCTCCAGAAGAGTCTGTGGCTCAGGATAACACTTGCGAAAAATTTCTCTATTCACTACTATGTGTTGTCTCACTGGCAAGGCTGGGGTTTCTAATTGCCAACAAGTGGCCTCAAATCCGCTGACCAAGACCAGGGATTAGAATTCCATCCCAGCATATGTTTCTAATATAGATACCATTAGCGCATATTATTCTAACCTTCTGCGTGGAAGGAGCGGCCAAGAAACCCCCACGTCAGACCAAATAACATCACTCTTCTGACGTTCTATGCGCTTATTTGACCAAAGATAAAGTGGCCTGACATTATCAAGTAAACAACGCTGAATAACTGACACGGAATGTCAATAGAGATAAATCATAAAATAAACATAGTGGACATCTAATACGTCTCAGCAAGTCACTGTTTGACTAACTTTTGCAGGTCATAATAGTACTGCTTTTAGCGACTGTTTGTTTAAGCTTAATTTGTGAAAGCCATTAGCTACAATGCTGTTATGAATATTATGGTCATGGACCTCCTGCTGTTATGAATACTATGGTCAATATCATTAGTCCAAGTATATGGGGAACATTTCAAAATTAATATGGCTTTTGAAGAATAGATGTGTGCAAAATTGTCAGGAAAGGACTAGGCAAAATTTATTCCATTTCACTTTGGTAAAGATGTCTGGCGGTGCTGCAGTTTTTATATGGATGTATAGTACTGTGTTAGAGTTCTGTGCTGTGTAAAACTGTTTATCTTGGCATTATGCGTAGTGTCGGCATTAAAAATGCTATAAAACATTAGAATAACCATGAATAACTATAAATATGGCTTAATGTAAACTTTCTGGTGCGCTCCAGCCATCACATGGATTTGAATGCTAGGCTTTCTCCAAGAGAAGATTGGAAATGGTTTTGTTCACACAGTCACATGTCAGTCCCAAAATTGTTTATTCTATATTACTAAATGGTCCTACTACATAGCAGGTGTCTCTAATAACTATATAGTAACACATTAACAATGCATGCAACAACAATGCAATCCTTGTATTCACTGTTACAGCTGGATTCCAGGTGTTCACCTTATATAAACATGTGTACATGATGTTCTTTTATATACTTATATTCGAATTGCAGGAGTAAAAGTGAAGTTGACTCATGTTGATTAATTACCTAGCTATGGCAGCGCACCGAGCAACAGAGCAGCAAACACTGAGTGTGTGAGTGAGTGCAAATACCATTTTTAAACTGTTTTATTCTGTTTGTATTTGTTTGAAATCAGACTTTCCTAATACACTCTGAGTTCTATGGGTTAAGCAAATGCGCGAAAACACACACACACATTTACATATATATATATATATGTGTATATACACACACACACACACACCCACACTCTCTCCCCAGCACGCACCTGTGGAAACAGGAGCCTAAGGATGAGA
>JBBPCX010050032.1:0-14808 GCA_037974365.1 Hydrocynus forskahlii | reverse complement strand
AGAGAGAGAGAGAGAGAGAGAGAGAGAGAGAGAGAGAGAGAGAGAGAGAGAGAGAAAGAGAGAGAGAGAGAGAGAGGAGAGAGAGAGAGAGAGAGAGAGAGAGAAAGAGAGAGAGAGAGAGAGAGAGAGAGGGAGGTACAAAAAGATACAAAGAGTGAAGGAAAGAGATACACACCTTATATTAGAAAGTTTTGTCTCATTTATTTCTCACTTCTCACTCTAGTCTGTCTCTAGTCATTCTCCCTCCACCCCCCCACCTTCCACTCACTTGTCCATTTCTTTGTCCCTCTTTCCTATTTTCTCACATATTTGCATCTTTCTCTTTCTCTCTGTTGCTTTTTGCTTTAAATCTGTTTCTTTCTTCTTTTACCATCTCTTTTTGATGCTCTAACTTCACTTTCTCTTTCTCTCCCTTGTTCTTTCCCTCCCTTCCACTCTCTTATTGTCATTAGTCTTTCTTTCCATCTGTCCTTCCCTCATTTGTCCATTTTTTTTCTCCTTCTCCTTTCTCTCATCTTTCTTTCTCTCCGCTACTCCCCTCTCACTCTCTCTCATTAGACTGATGTCTCTACAATCCCCTGGCCCTTCCACTAGTAACCCATTCATTATTAAAGCGCAAAGCTTTAAAGTAGCCCCTGCATTTTTAATAGTATTGTGCTACCTTGAAGCAATCTGCTTAAACTAGATTTGTCCCTCTGCCCCTATTTGGTGCTATCAGCAAAGACTAAACATCATTAAAGACCAAAGGGGAGCCGTAAATAATCCGCCCCACACATGCAACACCAGTGAAAGGAATTAGTGTTAGGATGCAAACACAAGTGGCCCCATGGCAGTGATTTACCATCACAAGTGTAGCTTTAAAACTACAGTGCTTGAAATCTCTGGGGTACAGCAGCTCTGTGTCCCGGCTTTAGGCTTTTTTCAGCTATAAGACGTTAATATCAGTCAATCACTTAATCAGTGGGTATCAAGTGGTGCCAATTGGATCTTAATTACAATTAAAGGTGGTAGTTTAATAAGATTTATATTGTTTCCCCTCTTATGCCAGGTGTAAGCTGAAGTTTGCTTCTTTCCTTTTGGACAAAAACTATGAGGCTAATGTTGCTAACAAATCATGAAATCGTATACCCCACCGAAAAGCAAGTAAAAATGTCCTGTTTCCTGCAATGTAAGACATACAGTTATCTCCAAAAAATAACCAAAAATATTTTGTGTTTTGAATTAGAATTATAAGAAGCACCTGATGCTAATTAGTTAGGTATAAGCTTCTTTAACATGTTATCACCATTTGCTGCAAACTTGAGACAGCAGACATATTTTGGGTGATCGATCACATTTGGAGTAAGGGCGAAAATTGTAAATGTGATGTTTTGCTCAGAGAAGGATGCTTTCCAGGACTTCAATGTGTTTTCTCCGAAGGCAGGTCTTTTTATCTTGCATGTTCACACTGCTTTTTTCTCAAGCTGCTTCTGGCTGCCTGTCTCCCTGTTGCTAAGCAAGTATAACTGTCAGTCAGCTCTGTTGGTTTGCTGTCTTTTAAATATTTTCAGGAAGAAAGCTCTGCTATTTTCCCTTTAGGAAGTAATCTGCTAATAACTAACAAGTGTGGTGCTGCCAGCAAAAACAAGCGAAGAGGAGCTTTTTTTTTTTGTCGATTTAAAAAATCATACAGTTAAAGGTAAGCGGTTTCCTCCTTAATCACAGACTTCCTTTTGTATGGTCAGCACAGAAAAAATGTACATGCTGTAGGCTGCGCAACAACTTTTTAAGATCAGCATAATTTGCACCAAAGACAGCAGCACAGGTCTCATAACACACAGTGTGCAGAGTGTGAAAGGCAGCAGGAAAAATGCTTGGTTTCTAAAAACACATATACCGTGTGAACCCCTCTTACTGTCCTCTTAGTACATTTCAATAGATTTCTCGAGGATCGGTGAAGACTGACCAGCAGTGGCCGGGGTTTCCGGCCTGTTCAGCGAGCTGATTATAACGAATCCGAAACCCTCGCTCTCCTTGCGCTGGATGACGACATCACTGGCCTGCACATTCTGATTGGCTGCCGTCTCAGTGGGAGCTGAGTTGTTTGAGAAGTTTCCTGAATTGAAGTCGCTCCTGGGAGAGCTGTGCTGGGTGGAGATGGAGCCAGGACTGCGGCCGTTCTGAGGACACGGTTCACCTGAGGAGGAACAAAGACACAAAAACACACAGTGCTTAAAGACATCAGTTTAGTAAAGCAACAGATTTACAGTTTCCTGGCATCTGAACTTTTCATCTTTAGGCTAAAATGAAGATGTTACTGCCCACAACAGTTTTTCTTGGTCTCATCAGAAATAATTTTGAGATAATTGATGTCTTGTTTCTCCTTACCCACACCCTGCTTAGGAGAACTAAGGAGCAACAGAAGGAAATCACTTTAAGACAGATATTCTTCTGCTATTCTCGTCGGCTTCTTGGTTTTCTTCTCTTTAACAACCATATGGATCTCAAAACAGTCTAACTTTAGTAGTTGAGAAAATGGTCAATATCTCATATTGATATAGGCTGGCACAAAGAGGAGAAACTTAAGTGTTTAACAAGTAATGGGAGCTAATACCTCACCACTTAGCCTGCTACCTACATGCTTAAATGACAATTGTCTCAAACCACATATTTATATGATGACTATATACAAACCTCAAATCACTGTGTAACATACTGTTACCTGTGAACCCTTCAGTGGGGGAATTTTTAACAGTTTTACTGCTTGTGCGCAGATGTTTCACACTAATATATGTTTTGTATATGTTTTGTATGTCTTGTGGTCTTGCCTGTTTGTCTGCAGAGTTGCTGTTTCAGAGTCACAGTTCTACAACAGCAGTTTCACAACAGCAGTTTCAGCCCAGTAGCAATGCAGACTGTGACCATCTAATATATCACATTTGATTTTGCTTTTAAAAATAAAGATGGTAATGATCTAAACATCTCATTGTTAGCGAGATGATATTAGCCTCAAAACGATTGTTACTTATTGACTCATGAGTCATTTGACAGGATGATTATGTTTGCGAACATGGTCACTATGATTACAGTATCGTAATAGTGATGAATGAATAAGGAGGAAGATAAATACTCCATAAAGATGGTTTACAAAGGTGTAATGAAAACAGCTTGGCAATTTCTGGCAATGTTTTGATGCATGTCAAGTAGGACTGAAAGCTGTGCAAAATGACAAGATTTGTTTTACAGTGCTGCGTGACAAACAACGAGCATGCATTTCTTTTCTTCGTCTGTTGTGCCCTCGAGTGTACTACATGGCATGTTGTCTGTCATGTCTATGTCTAATATTTGAATACATTTCTTTTCCTATCCACTTTCCTTGATTCTGACTGATCTGGTAGTCAAGTGGATCCACATGCTAGTCAGCTCAGCTCATAAAACCTGTCTCATATGTGGCTTAGTTATCGATCGACTGTCAAATGTAAAAAAGTATAAATATAAAAGCTAAAATAAAAAAGTGTAAAGATAATGGCATATTAACTGTTTTCTTCTATCATGTTCAACTTGAATCATTGCATCAAGAGTTAGAATATGTTAGAATGTGCATTGTTTACTGTTTCAGATCACAATAGTGAGATGGTACACTTTAATGGAAGGTAGCACTGTGCACTGAAGGGTATAAAACACAAAAGTGCAGAAAAAAAAATGATTTAATATACTACTACTGCTTTTAGCCATGCAACACACATCAGTCCATACAGTATAAGAAACCGTAAGTCTATTTGACATTTAATTTGACACAGTTCCAAGGCAACGGTGCGATAATTTTGCCTTGCAGATTCAGGAATGCTAAGACGTGAACTATACATCTTAGAAAGAGGTAGTGGTGTAGAAACTTTCTGTCCTGTGCATGTTGAAGCATGCTGTGACAAATTCACCATTCTGACAAGTTCATAATTTTAAGTTCGCATACATAACATATAAACATAAATCTGATTCTGAAATAGGGAGAGAATAAAAAGGAAGCGGAAAAAGGCTGTTGCCAACCCAGGCTTGTCAAAAGCTCTCTTGTCACTAAACTACAGTTAAACAGATGCTTCTGGCAAGCAGCCGCATCTCAACAGCTTAAAATGCTACAGCAACAGACCACAGACTACAAGAAAAGAAGGATCAGATGGGAAGAGGGATCAACAAAAGATACAGAGAAAGAATAATTTAAGCAGAGAGAGAGAGAGAGAGAGAGAGAGAGAGAGAGAGAGAGAGAGAGAGAGAGAGAGAGAGAGAGAGATGAGAGAGAGATCTGCCACTAGAGCCCCAAGCCACGTGTACATGGCTTCTCCCCTGATTATGGACAGCTGGGACTGATTTGGGGAAGAGCTAGGACATGCCAAAATGAGGCTCTCCAAGCCAGAGTGGGAGTGAGCTGGAGTTGTGGACTGTGTGTGAAACTATCTCTACTAGGGCATATTTTCAGTAAAAAATTGTTTTTGTTTTAAATCCTGTTTTTTTGCATCTGCATTTGGCTTTCTCAGGCTGATGCCAGTTTCAATTTTGTATTTATTGGTTTTTATAAGCAAAAGTATGTCTGTGCACCTGTGTTTGGTCATATGGGTGGAGAATGCAGACATGCACTGTCATGGGTGGTTCCACTGGCTTAGAACCGAGTGACTCCTGAGAGACCACAGCAGTAGCTCGATTGGAATTTTTCTTCACAGCCACTATGATCGCAAGTAACTTGAAAATATTTAAGCAGCCACATGTTGAATCCCCCTGACCCTTTGTAATGGAAGCCCATGGGATGTATGGTGAGTAGCAGGAGTTGGAGTGGCAAATGATGTGGCAAGCCAAGACACCACACAGCTCTGTGCGGCTGTATGGGGCTGGATTTATATCACTGCTTTGTCTTTGTTGAAAATGAGTGACCGCACTGTATGTTTTCTTGTCTTGTGATACTGCATTGTTGCTCTGTTTTTCTTGCACTCCCTCTTCCTTGCTTTTTTGCACTGTGTATTCCTGCCCTGTCTGCACCAGTCTTGTGGTGGTGTTCTGTGTTGCAACATGGTCCTGGAGAAACACTAATTTAGTTTCACTTTATACTGTGTATATGGCTGAAATGAAAATAACTTGACTTGAAGCTTCTTGCCATCGTAGCTTAACAGCACCCACACTGCCCAGGGTCTGCCAAGTCTGCTTGAGAAACAGCCACAATGATGTGTTGCATTCTATGATCTACTGCACCAGAGATCACCAGTTTACCTCATCATGCTGCTAGGTGCCCTGCTTTGTTTCACTGCACCATATATGTCTGCAACATCTCACAAGCGTGTTGCACAGTCATGGGACCAGGCATCCTGTTTGAACCCAGTGCCTGTGTTCTGAACGTGTTGTGGCAGCTGAAGGCGGAACTGCTACTGCAGCTCCAAGCCATCTGCGCGTGGCTCCTCCTCTGATTACTGTGTAAGTCTACCTGTAGCATGACTGCTTAAAGAGTTTTCCTTGGCTTTCCAGCACGTGCAGCTAGGCTCCTCTCTCTGTTAGCTGCAGAGTAGTAATATCACAATTTTGTTTGACTGAAAGTAACCAGATATTTTCTTTCTATCTCCAAGTAATTTGAGTCTTTCAACTTCATGCAGTCTCCTGGTTTCTAAAAAACAATGAATGATATCAAACCCTACCCAGGACTGACAATCAGCAGGCGAGTGAGGTACATGCCAGGTACACAAGGTGCTTTGCCTCTAAAAACAGGGCTTAGGAAACCAGATTAAAAAAATTGAAGGATAAAATGTAAAAACATCAAATATTAAACATTGCTATTTTGAATAAAGCCTTGATCAAAACATTTTTTCCTAAACCATAAATAGTGTATTCAAATTCACATATTTAATTTCACTAAGCCCCATCATTCACTAAAACCTGCCATCAAACACTGACTCGCCAATTTACCTATCACTAGATGCACAGGAACATGTGGTTATTGCTCATACTGCATGTTTGCAATTTTGAATATTGTACTCATATCTTCAACCTGTCAGGTACGCTTGGCTCCAGGAAGCGAGGGAGGCACAGACGCGGACTTCCATCTTTACTCAGCTTTGTTTATAAACAAAGAGGCGTGAGGGCTAAGACGCCAAAACAAACCAAAATGCAGGAGACTAGATGGTGTGAACTTGAACGTCAGACGAAGGACCGACACAGGAGTACAACACAGAGGAAACTAAATACATAGGACTGGGACAGGAACCAATAAGAACTGACAATCACTTTGCTTAAACACCCACTGGCTGTGACTCTCACCCAACCGGTCTGTGTACACACAATATTTAAAAAAAAAAAAGTCGTCAGGCCAGCGTGGCCTCTAGTAGGCACTGAACAGGGCTGTTACACAACCAAAGACAACAGAGGCTTGAGTTGAAAAATACATACACATTCAAACAGGCAAGGTTTCTTGTGAATGTACCGCCTACTCTTGAATAAGTCCTTGAATAAGTCCTTTAATGTGAAAACACATTAAAAGTTATCCTTAAATACACACTTTCATATTAAAATGTAATACCTTGCAGGACAGAAACAGTGCTACTGCAGTTTCTTCACCTCCAACCAGAGTCGGACAGAAAACTCTGTAGTCAGGTTCAGACAAAAATTTCAGGTCTGATTAAAGCTCTACTGAAGCTGGGGGTTCAAAATTATCCTTTGACTAGATCAGCAACATGTCACATGCTGGCCCTGACTACAAGCAGCATACAGCAGGAAGGCCTCGTCCACAGGGACGTCTGAATCGGACGTTTTCGGGCGTTCGTGGTGCCACGTGAGCGCGGACTGAGTGCTGACCATTTTTTTGCTCATTGGAGCAAATCGAAGCGTCCACACGGGCGTTCAGCCCCAGCGCTCGGGCGGCTGCGCATTCGTGAGGCGTCAAAAAACGCTGCATGCAACGTCCTCTTGGCGTCACTTTCTGCCGAAATCCTCTCCTGCCTATGGTGCCATATCAGGAGGATTTTTAAAACGATAATGTCAATTGTAAGTTTTAACAAAGAAAACATTTTCAATGTAGAACTTCAGTGTTTTCAGTGTAGAACTATTAGATGTGCAACATGTAAACAATCTGGTGAGAATAATTACTGCCCCCACAGGTGAATACACGAAACTACACATCGGGCTGCAGGCTGGCGTTAAACAGCGTCAGATGAACGCCAGTGTAACGCCTCACTGAAGTCAATCAAGCGCAGATACAAAACGCAACAAAAATGCCGATGGCGTTAAGAGCGCGTTTATTTATCCAAGATTCAAACGTCCGTGTGGACGAGGCCTAACATTTACAAAGATAAAGGTCACACACACTTATAGTAATATAGTGGGTAGGTTTTTCTTTTTTACATAATTTTTGTGGTTTTATGTGCTAAAAACAGCAATAATTAATGTTAACATTACCAATGTGTAACCTCTCCTCATTCCTTAGAATGCAACTGGCTGGTACTTTACCTTTAAGACTGATATAATCGACTATTCTGCAGAACCATCTGCATTAATGCCACGCCATCAAACTTCAGTGTGTTTGGGCACAATGAAATGCCTGTAGGCTGAATAAGTGAGCACCATTAAATGTGTTCATGGCTGTGACATCACAATCATAATTAATTTAATCATTTTGGCTGTTTAGTGTCCATATATGGACTGCATTGACGAGTGAGTGAATGATGGGCTTTAGAATTTTTGAACAAATGTTTAATATACAATGTGTATTTTTATAAAATGCAATGGAAATATGTGATGTGATCCTTTAAAACTGAACAAAAAAGACTGCATCTGCATGAAAAATTACTGACGTTTTATTTCTTCTGTGTGGAGGGCAGTAAATGGTGAAGGGCAGTAAATGGGAACATCCCCTCTTGTTGATTTATATTTGACAGTAGACCTCTCACCTGTGGGCTGCAGTCTCCTCCGGATGGTCATTTTGACCTGGCCATTGCGCGCAGCCCCATGCATCAGATCGATGACGTAACGGTGGGGTTTCCCTGCCACAGGGATCCCGTCCACTGAGAGCAGCTCGTCTCCGGGGCGTAAGCGGCCATCTTTATCTGCTGGACTGTTTTCTATGATTGCTCCAATCAGGATCTGCACAGGACAGTTTAGCACTTCTGTTTTAACACTTCAATACTGCCCAAACAAACACATGATACTTTAACCCAATACTGTTTAAATGAAAAGGCACTACTTCAATTCAATAATTTAAAGAAACCCATTGCTTTAACAACATATTATTCACATGGACACACACTGCTGTAGTGGATTCAGAGATAGACATATTTCAGACATATTTTTTGCATTTTACTTTCAATGTTTGTGGGTCTATGAACCCAAAATAATCATTTTTTAACATTAATTTTTTTTTCATCCTTAAAATTTAACAGGCTCTTACTGTGCCTTCAAGAATGAGAGTGTCCTCGCTAAAGATGACTGAGAAGGCTAATTAAAAAAGTCAGATTATCAGTTATTATCTTAATATTATATTGGCACCCCCAGAAATTTGAATTAAAGAAATGTAAAAGAAGCAATGCTTTTACCTCATTTTAAGTTGGCTTAAGTGTTTAGGAAAATTTCAGCACGACAGAGCTGAGGTCAGAAAAAAACAAAAACTGAGCTATTTAAAATTATCAAGGTGGGTTTGAGGAATAAATTTGGTGAGACAAAAGTCCTAATAACAGAAGAGCACCTTATATCAAGTGATACTAAATTGTTGGGATTATCTGTGATGCCATGGGGCTGTTTCTCCTCCAAAAGCCCTGGCTGTATTGTTTATGTACATGGAATTATGGATTCCAGGAATTGCAAGGAGATTTGAATCCATAATCTAGCTGCTTCTGCCATGAAGATAAAACTTGGTTGTGACTGGAGATTCCAGCAGGACTACGATCCAAAGCGTACATCAAAAATCCATTCTAAAATGGTAAAAATGAGCACAATATCAAGCTTTTGACATGGCCATCTCAGTTCTCTGAGTTGGGTTCAAGAAGAGAGCCTATGAAAATCCCTTATTCTATGTTCTCAGGTCTTAGAAAACATAAGGTACTAAGATACAAAAATACTAAATGAGGAGCTGCCAAAAATGATGACCTACATATTTTTTGGAATATTTTATGTGACTTTTTCTTGTGGTAATGGGCTCATGTAGAATTTCTTTATTATATTTATCTGCCATGTAAAGCCTTTTGATAAACATTGAGGATCATTTTTATCAGCCTTTTTCACTCATGTTAATTGAGGGTGCCAATAATTCTGGAGGGTGTTATAGATGTGCTCTGTCCTGAATCATTAAAAGTTGAAATTCGCCTTGCTACTTTAATATGAATGTATGGGGCTAAACTGCTACAGGTTGGATAGCAGCCTTTGGTAAATGCAGTGTTTTGTGTGATGTCACAAAAAAAAAAAATAATAATCTAAAACGGTCTGTTTTTGATGCTTAGCTTTCATTATGTTACTCCTATGGACCAAAGTGTGATCAGTATGTATGTATGTTCATATACTTTCTCAAACTCTTCTAAATCAAAACAGTGAGGCAAATTTGGCGAAAAAGGCACTTTAATACAAACAAACTGCACAGTGAGCAGAGAACGATACTGGAGTGAAGTGTACTGTACTATATTGTATATTAGTGTCTCCGTGCCTGAGTTTGAGCTTGTTAGTGAAAGGCCATGAGCAGAAGCGAGTGTGAGAATGTGTGTGTGTGTGTGTGTGTGAGAGACTGTGGGTGGGTGTGTGCATGTATTAATTTCAGACAGTGAGTTCCCTCAGCCTCAATTAAAATGTCTCTATGTGTCTGCCAGAGCAAAAATGTTAACACTTTAATCAACACTGCAGTCTGGACTGCCACTGACTTCAAGCAAAATGTTACTTATTTCTCTAGTTCTTTGCATTTGCATAATTTTTACTCAGAAATGTATTGTTTGGCAAATAAATGCATGTAATTTTTTTCTTGTGAGGATAAAGCTGCTCCTTATGATGACTTTTTTATTTGTTTACTACAGTGGGCTGGCGTCCCGCCCAGGGTGAGTCCCTGCCTCGCGCCTGTAGACCCCGGGATAGGCTCCGGGTACCCATGACCCTAGTACAGGTACCCATGACCCTAGTAAGTATCGAGCGATTACAGAAAAGGGATTTTTAAATTTGCTTAATTTTGCTGTTGTCTAATAACAACAACAACAACAAAATAATAATAATAATAAAAAGAAGAAGAAGAAACAAACAAAAAGTTTTTTTCTTTCCCATGTTTGAGATTAGGTTTGAATAGTAAAATATAAAATCCTCACAGGTATGCTAATATGTTTTCGCTTATGTGTGTGTGTGTGTGTGTGTGTTAGTTCCAGAGTACGAGCCTTCTTTTGAGCCTCCGGACTCACAGGCTGTCCCGCCTCCTCTCCACCCAGGATCCGGAAACCGAATCCCGATTTCTCTCTCCGCAGATTCACCTCTACGTCCTGGAACTCTGCTGCCATGGAAACAGGATGCAAATTAGGATCTTAAAGTCTGTGCTCAAACATGCCTCTCATTTTTATGATGAAAGTACACAGCCGCTCTCAGTTTGGGGACACCTTCACAGTCGCAGTTTCAGTCCATCGCGGATTTTCGAACCTCTGAGTACAGCTGACTGTGACGTTTGGGCCTCGTGAGCCACGCGGCGGTTACCAAGGCAATCAGACACCGGAACGGAATGAAGCTCCGCTGCTCAGCGCTGCCCCAAACATAAACAACCAGCACGAGGATGAGGGGGCGTGGGGGCATGGCGCACGAGGCCCGGACCTCACAGTCAGCTGTACTCAGAGGCGGGAGGTTTGAAAATAGCCAATCCAAGAACGTTATTTATTTCTCCTTGCTGCTGATTGGCTGCTGCCCTGTGATGCTGCAGTCCAGAATTTCCCCCGTGGAGCGTCTCGGGTGAAAATGACAGCGCATACCAAAGAAAACGCCCGTGCATGAACTACAGTACAGTCTATACAGGGGTAATATCAGTATTTACATTATTATTTACTTAGCAAATAATTTACTACTACTAATTTTAACAATGGACAATTTTAACAAAAATACAAATAAGTAAAATTTATGCAATTTTACCTTTCTAATTTTACACAATTTGTGCCTTCCCCAACTTGTCAGACCAAAACTGGATTTTGCACCCCTGGGTTTTGTATTAGACCAGAAATGCTAAGGTAGCTAAGTAATGGAAGTTACTGTACAGTACTTAACATTCTGATAACTACAAAATGACCAGCAAAGGTAGAGTTAGTATAAAGTAGTTATGTGTTAATGCTTTGGGTATATTCAGCTTGAACGCTCAACTTTGAGAGTGTTCATTTATCATTAAAGCACACACGTCCCTTAATAATAACAAATAAATAAATAATAATAATGAAAAAAAACAATGTGTTTTATTTATAAGCACCTTCAAGACACTCAAGGACACTTAACAATACATAGTAAAATCTGATATGCAGTATTATGCATCTAAAAGTCAGTAATTTAACATTACAAAAAACTTCAGCATAACAGTCATTAACACTACAGTTAGACCGAGTAAGCAAGTGTTCAGAGGTGTGTTTTAAGGTGGGAGTTGAAGATTGAAAAAGAGTCAGTATTATGAATGTCTTGTGGAACAGCGGTCCAAAGATGAGGGGAAAAACAACCGAAGTCTCTGAACCACATGGTAGCCAAATGGGTGGGAGATATAGTGAGACTGATGAAAGAAGATGATCTGAGGGAACGAGAAACGGGTGAAAATGTGAAGATGATCAAAAAGATACGGCGGTGATAAGTTATGACGTGTCTTGAAAGTGAAAAGCAGAATCTTGAGGTCAATATGGTATTTAACAGGGAGCTGGAGGACAGGAGTAATATATTTTTTGAAGGGATTCTGGTAATAGTATGGGCAGCTGTATTCTGAACCAGTTGAAGTTTGCGGAGGAATTTGTGTAGAAGACCAGAGATGAGTTACAGTAATCAATACGAGATGAAACCAAAGCCAGATTAGTCTAGCTATGAGTTTAAAGAGACCGACCAATATTGCGTAGATGAAAATATTTGGGCCGAATGATATTATTGAAATGTGCTCCAAAGAGTAAAGTTCTGTCAAGGGAAACACCCAAACTCAATCAGGGAGGAGAGAGAAACTATAGCATTGTCAATAGACGGATAGAAACTGTCACGTTTGGTCAAAGCAGCTTTAATACTGGAGTAGAACCCCTGTTTTATCACTGTTAAGTCTGAGGAAATTGGAGGAAAACCAAGATTTAATTTTCAGTAGATAGTCAAAAAAGGGAAAGGGTGGAATCATAGAATTAAGCTTGGTAGACAAGTAGAGCTGGGTGCCATAAGCATTACATTGGAACTGAATTCCAAAGAAAATTATAAATTAGGGTGGGTGGTGGTGGTGTTGGTGGTGGTGGTGGTGGTGGGGGGGGTTGTGTCTTAAACAGTGCCCTGGTGAACACCACCAATAACTGCACACTACTGTGATCTGTGTTTTCTTTCATTGTACAAAGTGAGTGTGCCCAGAGAGATATGATTAAAATCAAACAAGAGAGGTGAAATAATGCTAATGGATGCTAATTTCTCACAAGAACGGTTAAAAGCTCAGAATCAGCTGTCATTGGGAGGTCATTAGTGATTTTGACCATGGCTGTCTCTGTGCTGTGAAATGGATGAAACCCAGACTGAAACTGTTCAAACAGATGTTTGTTAGTAAGGTGGGAGTATTTTTGAAAGGAACGGTAGGATGATAATTATTCAAATTTTTTGGCATCAGGTTTTCTTCAGAGTTGGAGTTATTGCAACTGTTTTGAGAGACGAAGGTACAAAACCAGAAAAAATGGAGGAATGTATGATGTCAGTTATTACAGAGGAGAGAGACGGTAGCCAAGCTTTTACCAAGTAAGTAGGAGAGGGATCTAACCACCTAATAGAACATTTAGATTTTTTAATTAAACCAGAGATTTCAGTGACAGTAGGGAGTTTAAAACTAGTACAATACATATGAGGTGGGAGAGTATCAGGTGGCCAGAGGATGTTGCTTACTGTAGAAAACGTAAGAATGCTCTTGTGTTCCTTTTGTTAGACCTAAGTTTTCATTATCAAGAGTTCTGGCTGCAGAAAGAGCATCCAAATAATATTGTATGTGTTCATCATACATGTTCTTGCAAACAACAAGACCAGTTTTTCCACTGAGGCGTTCCAAATGATAGCCTTTGGCTTTAAGTTGCTATAATTAAGGAGAAAAGTGGGTAAAAGAGACTGTCATGGTTTTTAGAGGAGCAACAACATCTATTAGCCTCTACTTTTTAGCCCAAAGGTGATTTAACACCTGTAAAGCTTGAGTCCTGATATCACAACAAGGGGACACAAAATGTGACCTTTAGAATCATTCCACTCAGAATCATTCTATCACATTTGTTCATAGTTGGGATTTTCTTTTAACAAGTTTTCTCTTAACAAGCTTAATGTCATTGCAACTCACCAAAGAGGGTACACTCATTTGTACAAAGAAGGTACACTCATGAGAAAAATACCAAAAAGCTAGGACAACAGTGTTCCCAAACTTGCAGTGTAAATAACTTTCAGTATCTTATTTTTGACAGATACATCCTGGATATAAAAGTGAGTGTGCAGTCAAAAACATTCGAAAAATGACGTTTGCCACCAGCAACCCACACGTGAACATGCTGAGTCACAGCTCCACAGCGTTTCTGTGACTGTCTCTGTATGACAGTCATACGGAGTACTAGAAAATGGCTGATGCAGATGCAGCACCAGTCCAAAGTCTGGACCTGCATTAAATTTGTTTCTAAGACAAATATAAGACAAACAGTAGACCAAATAAAAACAGATAAATAAACAATACATTGTGATTTGTGTTTGTGTGTGTGTGTGTTTGTGTGTGTGTGTTTGTGTGTGTGTGTGTGTGTATGTTGGCTTCCACTCTTCAAGGAAAGCCCAGTATTTACATTTAGCACCTAGTTTGTCTAATCAATACGTCATTATATTAAATCAAATGCTTCTGACAGAGTTGAACGTACCAAAACAAATTTGCTTTTAGGGTAGCCATTTTTGCGCAGCACTGTAAAAGGTCAAACTGATACTTAAAATTACAACACCGAACACAAACCTGATTCCTATTTATTAATTTATGCACTGACAAAATAAAAAGTGGAAGAAAATCAGGTTCAAGTTGTTTATAGTGTATTTTCTGCAGTGTGGGATTTTGTGTGTGTGTATGTGTGTGTGTGTGTGTGTGTGTGTGTGTGTGTGTGTCTGTGTGTGTGTGTGATTTGCTTTGTCTGAAGTTACTCACCCGAAGGGTCAGCTGGATAACCGGGCCGAGGCAAGCCGGGCTCTGAAAGAATGACAGAAAGGCAAGCCCATAAATCACAGCTCCATAACACACACTAACACGCACAGACACACAGACACACACACACACACACACACAGGCACACATGGATGTACACACAAACACATACACATTTACTTTTTAATACAAAGTCGCAAGAAAACATCAGAGCTGGAAATTATGCTCTTTTGAAATGGTAAAATAAAGTCTTGCTTTTCAAAGTTTCTGCTTGTCTAATTTTCACACATCATCATGAAGGTACGGTGGCCCTGAAGTGCAAACCGCACCAACAAATTACTAAACACAACAACAAATTGAGAAACACAAACTAATTCAGAAACAACAACAAAATGAGAAACACAACAAATTGAGAAGCACAACAACAAAATTGAGAAGCACAATTACATTAAGAAACCGGAAAGGGTAGGTACCAGTCAGCAACAGGAGACATCACTGAT
>JBBPCX010050011.1:0-14811 GCA_037974365.1 Hydrocynus forskahlii | reverse complement strand
TACAGTGAGGTAGAGAGGTAGGTGAGATACAGTGAGGTAGAGAGGTAGGTGAGATACAGTGAGGTAGTGAGGTAGGTTAGATACAGTGAGGTAGTGAGGTAGGTGAGGTACAGTGAGGTAGTGAGGTAGGTGAGATACAGTGAGGTAGTGATGTAGGTTGGATACAGTGAGGTAGTGAGGTAGGTGAGATACAGTGAGGTAGTGATGTAGGTTGGATACAGTGAGCTAGAGAGGTCGGTTAGATACAGAGAGGTCGGTGAGATACGGTGAGATGGAGAGGCAGGTTGGATAAAGTGAGGTAGTGAAGTAGGTTAGATACAGTGAGGTAGAGAGGCAGGTTGGATACAATGAGGTAGTGAGGTTGGTTAGATACAGTGAGGTAGCGAGTTCAGTTTTCACTGCCATTTTATACTGTACAAGCCCTTCTCTCCTGTCTGTTTCTTCTCTGTGTTACAGCTGGGAGGAAGTGCTTTTCTCTCCTCATTCAACACATGGCTGGAACACCAATAAAGTTTGACTTGACATTCCCCAGCTTACTTCCTCATTTTTATCCTTGTCTTTCTTTCTTTCTCATTTCTCTCTCCTCAGATGTTGATGAATGTCAGTCCTCTCCCTGTTCTTACGGATCCACCTGTGTAGATGAGATTAATGGCTTTCGCTGCGTGTGCCCACTGGGCCGAACTGGACCTCACTGTCAGGAATGTGGGTGCCCTGCAAATAAAGCACTTTAAACAGACCAGGCTGTGTTTTCGCCTGGAGGACAATATCATCTATAGAGGACTTTATTTTTGCAGCCTAATATCACTTTTACAGTGAAAAAGTTATTTTATTTTATTTTAGGCCTTCTAGTGTCCTAATAAGACCACAAAAGCACTGAAGCACTAATATCCACATAATGTCTTGTCTAATATTAATATCTGTAAACACTATTTAATGGTTATGATAAAATAGTCCTCTTTGGGGATCTTTGCATCACAATGCAGTAAATCCATCTCTGTAATGAACAGCTTTTCATCTTTTAGAACTTGTGTCTTATATCAGGCAGTGTTCTCATATCAAGGTAGCTTTAGATATATTAAACTCTTCAGACGTCTGGTTCCATTCACCACCACTGTTTCTGATTCTTTGGAAGGTTTGACCTTTTACTTTAACAAAAATTATTCTAGTCGTCAATTAATGATGCTTCATCTGTTTTTTTTGCTCTGACCTGAAAGAATTGGACAAAAGTACATTCTGACAGACAGATTGTTTTCTTGTTTTCTCTCATTCCGTACTTGTTGTTTTTTCTGTTGTAGTTATTGGTGTTGGTAAGGCCTGCCAGCACTCTGGGGTTACCGTTAAACATGGAAGCCATTGGGAGGAGGAGTGCAACACCTGTCAGTGTATAAATGGAAATACCAAGTGCACCAAAGTGAGCCCACATACAAGACATGTCAACAGTCATGTTTCTCCCGCATTTCTTCCCCTTGTCTTCCCGTTCGAATATTTTCCCATACTTGTACCTCCCCTCCCACTCCCACGTTGTTGACAACTGAAAGCACCTCCTTGGAATTGCATTATGCTACATGAGATCATAAAAATAATTTCTTTCATTTCCAATTGCCAAAATGGTTGGTAAATCTGAATGTGCTTTGAACTTCAACGGCTTCCTAAGCATGGGCATTAAATCGATTAAAACATGTCTTCTTTAGGTGCACTGTGGTAGTCGGCCCTGCCTTTTGCAAACAAGCTCAGTCGAACCTCAGCACCACTTTTGTCTTGGAGGACAGGAGTGTGTAGAGAATATCTTCTTTTCCTGTCTCTGTCCACCTTGCCACCAGTGGGGTGTGTGCTCCGGCCCGGATCCTGCAGCAGTCAACACTAACTGCCAGCCTAACAACAGCCACCTAGACAAAAACTGTGCACGTGTTACCCTCATATTTGATACAAATAGCCTGCCTCAGGTAACTGAATAAATAAAGTAATGAATAAATGAATAAGTAAGTCAATAAATAACCACATTTTTTAAACTTTGAATGCAAATGTGTGTGTGTGTTTGTGTTTCTTAGGGAACAACGGTGGAGGGTATATGTTCAGAACTAAGATACCTCCCAAGTACTCGGACCCTAGCTGAGGACCACACACTCTTTATTCTGTGTGACCAGTCACCTTCTAGCAACACTGCAGTGGACGTTGCTCTGGTGAGAACACTTTTATGTCTCTGTTCAGTTTCCATCGGATGCCATGATCACTCTACATGCTTTGGAAATCTAGACATAAAACATTTCAGCCTCACATGCCGCAACAAAAGTTTTTTGGGAATCGGATATATGATACTATATTAGGTGTCTCTGCCCTGAAGTTCGTGTTAAATTTGACTGAGGCTGTTACACTGACTAAAATGTACTTATCCAATGAGTTGTTGGTAATTTGCACTATGATAAAACATATTTCACACTCTCCTTTTGGCATAATTTAATCTTTGAGATAAAGAAAGCCATTCAAAGAAACTTTCCGACTTATAAGGTTCATTACAGAGAAACTTACAGACTTGTTTTTAGTGGTCGTGATAGGAACCAGGGGTCACAATAAGAGCCACTGCAGCTATTTTATTTACTGTGTAAAACCGCTAGTGAACCCGCATCTGAGTTTTTATATGTGACACAGATTATAATATATCTGTAGCCGTACATTTCCTTGGGGACCTATTTTGTCCTACATGTACCCCACAGCCATGAATGCATTTAATTTTAGGACCAAAAGTGGCTTCTTGTTGTTTAGTGAAGTCTTTTAAAAACCTGGTCTGGTTAAATTTGGTATAATACTCAATTAGTAATATGATTAATAGTGACAGGCCTAATTTTGTTAAATCTATTGTTCTCCCAAGCTGCCTGTGGGTGATGTTGAATTCTAACCTTGCGAGCGGCTGCCTTAAAAAGTCAGACACTTTTACTAGCCTTCACTTCTTTACTAGCTGTTGCTGCTTTCTCTGAGATTGCCCAAACGTTTCTTTCTCCTTCCTGACTTCTTTTATATTAGATATCAGCTTTCCTTTTTCTGTCTCTCTCTACTCTACCAGTCGCCCCTTGCTTTTTCGAGTTTGCACTCTATTAAAAAAACAGGCACTTAATTCAAAGCTTAGATGGCTTCCAGAGAGGACTCGTAAAACCAGAGTCATTTCTTTTTCTTTTTTACCATTTGTAAAAGCGAAACACCAGGCATTATGCACCCCCCAACCTTTTTGGCCTTTTTTTTTACATCTGCTTATCATTTTAGACCTTTTACCTCTGAAACCTACCTACCTCCCAGACTACAGCAATCAATCTTACCTCCTTTATACACACACAAACAGTCGTTCTTTCTCTTGCCCTCCATCCTCATCCCCCTCTCTGCCTGCCCTTAATCTGATGTCACCTCTGGGCAGGCAGACTATCACCATAGAAACAAAGAGATCCAAGTCTATCCACTTTCCCTCCTCTAAGCCTTTAATGGGCAGAATAAGCGTTTGACCCTCGCTGTAATGTTTTTAAGATTAATGGCGTGCAGTTTTCCGGAAAAGGAGTGGCACTTCTTTATGGTCTGTCCTCTCATAACTGTCTTTTGTATGAATACTGAGCTTAACACTGTGAAATTCCAGTGGAACCCAGTTTCATTCTTTCCTGTTTATTTCCTTTGATAAACAGCATTACAGTGAACTTTATAGCAGTTATTCAGCACTTTCAAAAGTGGGGTCTAAATGATTAATTCGTTGGTAGTCAGTGAACTATTAAAGCAAAGAGTCTTAGGCTGACACAAAAGATCCAAACACTTCAGTATTGGTACATAGCTCTGATATTAAGAATTCATTATCTTCAATTTTTTCCCCTGATTTTCTGCCCAGTTTAGTCATCTCTGCCCGGTTTAGTCACATCAGTAGCTAGGACTTCCTCCATCATGCAGTACCACCAACACTGGGAGGGTGAAGTGCCTCCACTGACTTCCAATTCTGTTTATCCACTAACAGATTGCCACACTCAAACATTTGGCTGAAGCCAGTTGTGTTCTCCAGGACTCCTGGTTATGGATGGCTGTAGCACCATCGCGATCTCCCGATTATACAGTTGTGCCACTTCTCAGCATTTATATTAAAAATTCTGTTCATACTACTTTTTAGTTTTTTGAGAACAAGAATTTGATTACTTGTCCAGAAGTACCACTGAATAAAGTAGGCATTTAATCTGTATCAGCATTGGTGGCAAGTTGCAGCACTCTTTGGTAATAAATGAGATAATTATTTTACTGTTTTACTGATCTTTTACCATTTTGCCATCTTACTTTTTCTCTTGTCTGCTGTGGTCCAATTTTTCCAGAAAAATGTAATTGTATATGAAAACATTACATTTCATTTGTTTGACAATTATCCAAAGCATCTTACAATACGAGGAAACATTCAAGTTTCAGGACAGTGTGAGAACCAGATGAGAGTTCTAGGTGTAACAATTTTTATGTAAGAGTAATGCAAGAAGATAGATGGTGCATCAGGAGAGGAGATGCTCTCTGAACAGATGAGTCTTTAGGAGGTTTTTGAAGCTAGAGAGGGATTCCGCTGCTCTGGTCACCCTTGGCAGCTCATTCCACCAGTAGGAACCATGGATGAGACCAGTCTGGACAGGGTTTGCCTTGTGTGTAGGGGTGGCAGAGCCAGACGATGTTCCTTGGAGGAGAAGAGGGAGCGAGACATTTATTTTACTAATACACAGTCTGATTCTGATTCTCTGTCTTTCTAGTCATTCCAGCAGTCTTCTGCAGTGGAAGAGCAAGGAGATATACAGGATGTGGTCAGTTCCATCATTAGCGTTCTGTCCAAACGTCACAACAGCACTCTGCTCCTGGCAATACGAGAGGTCAAAGTTGAAGCACAGGTTATGCCCCAGTCAGTGGGTGAGTCAAATGTTTTTTTTTTCCTTCTTCTTTCTTATATGGGGAACATGAAGTTGGGTCTGGAGTTTTTCCACAGAGATAAAGTAAAGTGGCCCCTTATATTCATGTGTTAACACACCACAGCACAGCACACAGTATGAACAATGTGAAATTCTTTCTCTGCATTTAACTCATTCACCAAGTGAAGCAGAGGCTGCAGCCACCAAAGTGGGGCACCCGGGGAGCAGTGTGTGGGGACGGTATCTTGCTCAAGAGTACCTCAGTGATGACACTAGCAGTGTTGGGATTTGAGCCCACAACCTTCTGATTGCAGGGGCAGCAATTGTGTTTTTCTCTTAAGCAAGACTTCTGTTTGTTGTTGGCCTATTTGTCATTGTGAAAGAACCTGCGGCCCGAAATGACCCACACATCCTCATCAGCTGCATCACATGAATGATCCATGTGATTCACGAATGACAAGAACAACAAATGAACAAACTCACGGCTCTTTATTACAAAGACTGTCAGCTTTGATCAGCTCTCTCAGCTGTTCATGATAAGGGGAAAAGGTGAAAAATGACCAACTGTCTCAAATTTTATGCAGTGTTTAGTGGCAGTTAGCCACTGCTGCTACACTGTGAGCAATGAATGATGATTTAATATGTGCTTATGCTGCGTAAAAAGAAAAACAAAGTCCAATCTGACCGTTCCCATCTGATTCCAGGCTCATATGTATCTGACCGAGGACCACATTAAAAGTGGCTCAGACCTGATTTGAATGAGGCTCAGATTTGATTTTATGTTTGTTAATTTGAAAATGTTTTTTCTGCCTTTCATTTTCTCTGTAATATATTGTAACTAAATTGTAATAAGTCTCACAGACTTTTCAGGGGCACATTTTACAAGCATCTTGAATTTTGAAAAAAAGGAAAAAATGTGTTGCTTTAACCTAGCAACGTGTAGACTAAGCTAGCTAGCTAATTCAGAAGAAGCTTTTCCCAAGTTTTGTACCTTTACTGGATGAAAGAATTAATGGATGAATTAAGGATTATGTAATGAATTGCCATGTAATGAATCAACATATGATATTAATGAGTCATGACTAGCTTGTGGCTAGTTTGTTATCTTGTGGCTAACACATTTGCTTGTGGCTAGAGCATTAGATTTGGACCAGTGCCCTCTCTTTCTCACTCTCTTTTTCTATAAATTCTCTTTACAGATTACCTGGTTCCACTGCTGTGCCTTCTGTTTGCGTTGCTTTGGGTTTCCTGTCTGGTGGTGTGTGTCTGCTGGTTCCGCAAGCGCAGGAAAGCGAGAGAAAGGGCCACCGTTTCCGTAGAGGAGAGTATCAACAACCAGACAGGGGCACTACTGGGGTCTCTGTTGCCGCATAAAGACAACATTGATGTTCAAGAAGAAAGCAAAAGCCTAATGTACCCCCTGGACAGAGTGGGAGATGGGGCCGAGAAAGAGTTTGAGGACGAGGATGGAGAAGAGAAAGCTAGGCAAGGCCTGGTGGTGGATAAATGCCCCTCTCTGAAGTACTCGAAAGGAGAAGTAGTGTACTCCGTTTCCACTGCGGCCATGACGCAGCCCTCAAGGACACACTACAGCGCTAAAGACAACCGGCGTAAAAACATGTACACCTGCGAACAGGTGAAAGATCACAATGTGTGAGGAAACCAAGACAAAAAAAAAACATAAAGCAAGCGTTAAACATTGTATTTAGACATTTTCACCAAGAAGCGGAGCCGTCCACTTTTTGTCTGTTTACAGTTCTGTTTGTGCTTTTTGTATCAGAAAAAAACAAAACAAAACAAAAAACAAGGGGACTTTAGGACACCATGTGGTTAAAGACGAATCCACAGGCAGCTTTGGTTACGTTTTTTGTCTGTCTTGACCTGCCTTAAGTCGAGGTTGGTGAAGCACTGTTCCCGGCACAAAAAAAGCTGTTCGGCTTGTATCATCAGGCAAATCAGCACATGCAGTAGAACAAGTACATGTTCAGTTTAATGCTAAATTGCTATAGGAAAACTTCTCCGTTTTCAAAACTTCACTTTCTTGAAAGCCCTCTGAGGCAATGGGTCGATATGTTTTTTTTATTATTGTATGGCTTTTAGTTCTCAACATTTTTTTTTTCCACATTTTTTTCCTTTTTAAAGGACAACAAAATTCTACATAGAAACCATTTGCAGAGAATTACTATGTAAGAAATAAAACAAAATGTACATATGTAAATAGAAAAAAAGTGTATATTTGAGTTTTAGTAACTTAAAAAGACTGTTTTTTATGAATAATTTCTATGGTTAATATTTCTGTTATGTTATTTTGTTTCTGCTGAATTTCTCTTTTTATAATGTCATTCCTTTTATTTATGTTGGTCAAAAAATTTCAGCTTTTTTTGTGCATATTTACAAGGGCTACATCCGACCTTTTGCGGAGCACTCTCTTTATCATGGTCTTTATGTAGAAATATATTTGTTTTACGGTAACGTGTGGGGTCAGCAGGCAGATTAGAGTCTAAGAAGAGAAATGCTTTATTGAAATGCTTCACAGAGATACACAACAGATATTTTGGATAAAAGAAGTCTGTGCTGAGTTTCTGTGAATTCAGAAGAAAATTGTGTTGTAGGATTCACTGAATGATGATTTTTCTGACAATGTTTTTTCCATATTCCTGTTAAATGTGTAAACACAATTTTCACACTGTATTAGAGCATGTGACTGAAAGGAAAAACAAAATTCATAAGTATGATTGAAACTAAATGTTAAACAATCTTAAACCTGACATTTCACAAGCATGTAAGCTAGTTAGGATAATAGGAATGTTAAAGTAAAATTGTCCTAACTGATGATTCCTTTATATTTGACACTTTTATAATTGCCCTGTGGAAATTTCTGGGAATAAATGTCATGTTCATTTTTTTCTGTTCTCAGTTTCACACATGAATGGAACAATTAGTTTTTTTTGTCTTGGTGCCCATTAATGTGTCTTTACAAAGTCAAACAGAAATAACAGATTTAAGTGAATTACCTCACATATGGCAATAAAGAAACTAAATTGTTTATCTAGATTTAAAGAAATCGCTCTGCACTCTTAGCGGGTTATTCATTATTAAAAAACAGATTCAATCAAAATTAAAGAAATGGGTCGCATTGTTAACATTAAATGAACGATTGATGGGTTTATGGCAAATTAACGGAATTTGTTTTTGTTGCAATGATGAATAAGTTACTAAATTTGTGACATAAACATTAATGGAAATTCAGCTAAATTTCCTTATAAAATACAACTGCACACATGTTTTTTACAGTTATATTTTATAATAGAACACAAAGCAACCGTATATTGGCTCCGGCTCTGTGACGCATCTTTGGCAGATACAGTCCAGCATTCCCACATCATAACAGTTTCCCGTGTGGATCTCACGTGTTTCACTGGGTATTCTCCTGTTTTTAATTTTGTTCTTCTTAAAGCCCTGTATTTTTATTACTGTAAATTAAATTTAATTATTACTGTAATTACGTGCTTATACCAAAGAAAATGACAGCACATGCCAAAGAAAACGCCCGTGCATTAATGACAGTACAGTCTATACGGGGGTAACATCGGTATTTACATTCTAGCACTGCGGCAGACAGCGGTTCAGTGTAAACTGTACAGTACGAATACGGGTGTACCTTTACATTTTCTTTACGGGTAAAGTATTAAGCTGAGTTTAAAATGAAATTAAAGTGTTTGGTGAACATATTTGGGGTTTAGGCTACAATAATAGGTATTTACAGGCATTTTTTTTAACACATCACAAATTTGCAGTTCTTCACGATTCGCCGGTGCTCTTGGAATGTAACCCCACAAATTTTGGGGGTTTACTTGTGATTTCCCAATGAGCATAATCCCAGGAACATACTTTTTAAATAGAAACATCCCTGCTAAAAATGAAACCGTAATGTTTACACTACTTGACATGTGCAAACATTCCAAATATCACACTGGCCATAGATAGAGGGGCACCTGTGACTAAAAAGTCAGGTAAATCAATTGAAAACACTCTAATTCAATACAATTCTGTTGTTTGGACCAGACAAATTTTTCAGCTTGAATACATCAAAATATGTTCATGAAAATCAGTATGATTAATATGTTTAACAGGGTGATAAATGTATTCTTGACAACAAAAGAGAAAATGCCAGCAAATAGCAGCATGATCAATTTGGAATATATTTTATTTACATATATCTGATATCTGTAGTATGTTCTGAGTATTGAAATGTTTTTGGGCCATTTAGACCTAAACCCAGTGGTAGGCTTTGTTGTAACACTGTTAAAGGCTCAATTTCAGCTTGGCGTACTGAGAGATATTTACATGCTTCAGCACGTTGTGTTATATCACGGAGGTGAATGAAATAATGATGTGAATTTGGGACTTATTCGAGGTGAATCTTCATTAACACCTGTCTAACCATCAAAATGTATAGCTGGTGTTACAGCAATATGAGAACATGACTAAAATACTTTGATGTAAACCATCAATTTACATTTTAACCAGAGTTAGCTTGTGCCCCACTGTTCTCTGCCTGTTTCAGGATTTTAACTGTCATTGGACTTTTGTAGATTTAAAGATCTCCTGACTATTTACTGAATACAAGGAATGTGAAACATACCAAAAACAAAGACATGCTTGAGAGCAGAGAAGCTTCCCTTCGCTCACTTAGAGCAGTGGTCTGTATCATCGCCTTATTAAAAAGTAACCTACTGTAACATGACCTGTGCATTTCAGGGGGCCTGTTTACCCAGACAGATTTCCCAGTAATGAGATGCAGCTCACTGAAAAATCTCACCAACACAGACATAATTCCCGCAACTTTCTCTTTGCAGTCTTTAATGTTGTGAGGCTAACACTTGGCTCGTCTCTTAATAGGATGTGTGAAATTTATTTTCTCATAGACAACACTTTAGGGATTCAGATCTTTTTGCCCCCCAATTCAATGGAATGCTCTCTCAAGAAGTATGAATGGAATTCTGATGATTTTCCAAAATATCTGTCCAAATATAAATGGTTCAGAGAGGGTTGGGTGTGAAATGCTTGATTCTAGAGAACCTTAACTATTCAGAATTGTTCATAGTGGTGGGGAACGTAACTGACATGTGCCTCTAAAAGTTCCCTCACAAAAAGTTGTCACATGAAATCGTTTTACCAGAGTTTTAAGAAGGTTTTGACCTGAAACAAATCCACTCATGTTGAAGGGATGGATGATTGGTGTTGTGAGGCAAAAAGTCTCCCCAAAAAACTTTCCATATAAATGCTCAGAAGTGTAGCTGGTGGGTTTGGATGGTAAATGTATTAGATATGTATGTGTACACCTAGCTCCTAACACCGCCAATGCTTAGATCAGGGAGTTTCCCTTAAACCATTTATTCTCAATGACAAAAATCTGAACATTTCTTCTTTAATATTGTGGTATAGTGTGACATTTTCACTGTCTCTTCTTCAATGACCTAGTGACCCTACTGTGAACCCCTGAAGTGTAATGACTTTAGCTTGACACACGCGGTTCCTGTAAGCGGCCGCAGAGGTGATAGTAGTAGGAAGGTGTCGCACGACTATTTTTATTCTCTTCGTTGGCAGTCGATTCTAATGCCGTGCTCTTAGAGTAAATGGGGATAGCAGGTGTTGATGGGTTGCCTGTGAGGAACGCTGGCATCCGTTCATTCATTACGTTCGTAATCTTACTTGCAGGATCTGTTAGCACTTTTCTGGGACTTATGAACACAATCGTTCTTGGTAGGATCAATCACAGTGATCTCAGAACTGTCTCCAGTTTTTCAGCTCCTGGATTCTTCAGCCAGCTTCTGCACTCCAAACCTGACACCTTGTCTTGAGACATGTATCCTAACCTTAACAGTCAAATGTTACTTTGAAAAATGGTTTGACTGCCTCGCGGCTAATGTTTTGCATATTGCATATGTTAGACAGGTTCTTGCTAAAACCTAGGTTACATCAGGTCTTCTATTCAAACTCCTCTTCTGTTTTTCCAGGACTGGGCCAATGCTGCATTTCATCTTTGCACCACTGAGCCGAGGGCTTTTTGACAGCTATAATATATAAAGTATAATTTACTATTAACTGCGCTGGAATACTAAGCATCCAGTGCTCCATTTGGTTTAGAAGTGAGGAAACTATCAAAGAAAGGGCTAGAAGTGGAGCAAGTGGTATGGTGAGGAGTAACTGTGTGACTGTCAGCCAGTTGACTAAAAGAAGAACCTAATAAAAGTTAATGGTTGAAAATGAAAACAATAAAAAGCTTAATTATCTTACTAGTGACTGTGAAGTAATTATTTTGTTTCCACACAACAATGGCCATGCATTCGTTTCTTGCTCCCATGTTACGGTCATGCATGAGGATACCACTCCCATACCTTAGCAAGTATTTTATAAAATTTTTGTAAAAAAGGGATGTCACCAGCTGATCTCCAGTTGATACTGTGCTGAATTGCTGCCCCTACCATCAAAAACAGTATAGGCTTGAACGTATCATTTCACGAAACAGCACAGCCAAATGTGAAATACGGACCTGAACGATCGATCCACGGTTTGGGAGAAAATACCAATTTTGGAAGCAAAACAAGCCCCTTCCCCAAATGAGCCCAAGACTTGAGTATTCTGGATGAGTGTGAAAGCAAGCGGCCTGGACGACGCTAATGGGCTAAATGTTTGGCTTACATGTGAACCATATTAGCCAAAAGAACAAAAACTAAACATGTATTGGCGGATCCACTGCATTTGTGGTAAGTTGTGTGTTGTTTGATGTGGTTCTGGGTCTTGGCCATTTTGGTTTTGACAGCAGCTTCAGACTTGCATGGACTGAAGAATTCAGAGAATATGGTTTTAGTGCCAGTGAAAGAATTTAGCAGTGCAGCCGTCAGTCAGTTCACCTCCCTACACCTAAATCCAGATGTGTCCAACCTGGAGGACTCTCCCCTTCAGAGAGAGGGAGTGGAACACGCCTCTGTTTGAGTCGGCAGGGCCGAAGGGGGGGGGGGGGGAGCATGAGGACTTTTTGAAGCTGCTGATTTAAAGCTGTAATGACAGGCTGGTGAATTATATGCAGAACTCCGTGCCTGCTCCTGCTGGATCCAAGTAGATTTCCTGTTATCTCCTGACGCAAAGATGAATCAGCCTTTTTCCATGCGCAACACTGCAGCTTTTCACTACCTCAATACCTTAATTGTTAAAGGAACCAGCTGTTGAAGACTGCATCTGCAGGATTAGGAGAGTGTGCTGGTGCTGAATGTTTCCCAGAAAACGGTCAGTCCTGTCTGTACTGAGCTTCACTTGAGTTAATGCTGGCAGAGGCTTAGAGCAGCTGCCTGTTAAAGCTGCTGTTCCCCTCCTCCCTTCTTCCATTCATTCCATCCAGTCCATTTTCTACCAATGCTCTAGCCCCCAGAGCTGCCTCTTCTATACACTTTCTAGCGAGATCATAAGTATGACTGATTTGTGTAATGCATTTTACATACTTCCCATGGCAAAAAAAAAATAAATAAAATAAATTTTATATATATATATATATATATATATAATATTTATTCAAACATTTCAAACATTAAAGGGTTATCTTATCTAATTTATTAAGATCTATATATTCTATTTGGGAACATACAAGCATATGGGAACATAAATAAATAAATAAATAAAGTGATCCTCCATGGGTAAATATACAAATGAAGGACTAATTATTCATGTATTATTCATTATTCTTTATTCATTATTCATATTCATATAGCTTTGGGGCCTCAGCAAAGCTATGGTGATGAGAAGTCAGCACTATGCAGTTCTGGTCCATTCCTCTTGACACACCTTCTGTATGGGGGTCCCACTGATGATCTTGCAGTTTCAACATCTTCTATAAATTTATAGATATTGAAGTCTGAAGATTAGTGAGGCTACCTTCATCTTCTTCTCCAACTAGTCTGGAGTTAGTTTGGCTATAAGGCTTAGGGTTGTGGTCCTTTTGGAACATCTATATTTTCCTCTTTCTTGTTTGATGAGATGCAGTTCTTCTCTTCATTAATGTTTCCTTTTATGGCGTGTGTACTCCCTCTACTACTGCCTGCAGAGAAGCAGCCCCATATCATGATGCTCCCAACTTCATACTTCACTGTGATGTGAGGTACCACACGCAACCCCTCTTTCTCCAGAAATGACAAGCTGAATAAGGCCTTTGCCATGCCTCTGTAGCTTTTTCTATTCTGACAACGAATGGCAACGTATCTTAAATGATGTCATTTTTGTGAGGCATTAATATGTCGAAGAAGTGCCTTGATGTGAAGTTCAAAAGTTAAAGTTAGATCAAAGAGCACACCTAGAATTCTAAATTACACCAATGTTCCCCTTCCCTTGGGCTTCATGATCTCAAACAAGTTGGGACCAAAGAAGGAATTTCACTGCAAATCTCGTCTGCCTCAACACACAGGAATTTAGCAACTTCTCTTCGAACCAGGCACCCAACTTCATTCTGTGTCTTCGTGTTGAAATGTGCACAGATAATAAGAGGGTGTAGCTTTGAAACGGCTAATAATTTTTATGGAAAGTAAAGTAGAGTGGGAAGGTCTGATAGTAGTTCTTGCTGGAGAGAGCAATGGCCACTTGCTTTAGTCATGGTTTAGCATGCTGTCATGCCTCATTAATGTGTCAATGACTGTCTGTCAGCAGTGTCTCAAAACTGCTAAACGGTGCTCTGTGCTGTGTGAGCCCAGCATGGATGAGTGTTCCTGCTCTAAAATTCCTGAGTCAGCTAATCTTGAAAACAAATCAGAAAAAAACAAACATACTCTTTAATTTAATCTTTACAGTAGTGGTGAATGGTGGAACCAGGGGTTGTGATGTCAGAAATGTAAGCATTTTATTTACTCTCCAAACCTACCAAACCAACTTCTGAGCTTCTGCATCCATTTCACCATGAATGGATTTAATTTTAGGACAAAATCTTCTCAAAACTTTGGTAAAACAATATCTCAGGCATCTTCATTATCTTCATTTCAGATAACAACTTTCAGTGAAGCTGAAAGAGCTTTAGGAGGCAGATGTTTGGTTCCACTTATTCTGACTTAAGAAGTGTCTCTAGAAGGGTATATCTTACACCAAATTGCTCTGAATTACTTTGTTCACATTTTAACTGTTTAATTATGTGGACATTTTGAAATTCCCTTTTGAGTAATCTCTATTAGACTTTCTGAGACTGTAGGACATACCGTTTCTATAAACATGGACCAAATGTGTGCTGTATTGCTGTTTATTTATTTATCTATTTATCTATTTATCTATGTATTTTCAGTTGTCCAATATGTGCTAGCTACTTTAGTCTCATAGCTCTACGTCAAAAGAAAAAAAAATGTCTTGACTGATTGACGATCATTTGATTGTTCGCCAGACTTTTCTTTTTGCTACATTTCGTCCCTCAGCCCATCCCTCCGCCCATCCTTAGGGCCAGATTAATTGCTATTAAATTACGAAGTGAGAAAACAATTCATACTGCTTACACAGATACGTCAACACAGACCTTGTTAGATCCCAAATGTTTGGCCACTTCAGAGAAACTTTGTTGGGAATGCTTAACCACATTGTTTTCTATAACAAATCATTCAATTCCAGCTTTGTCAGGACCAGTGAAAGCTGCAGCAAGAGTGTGCATGTTTAAATTCGCCCAGATACCCAGCAGTGGCCTGGCATCGCAGCTCCTGCATACACACCGAATGTGCTGCGTCAGTTAATCAGCCTGACCTGTCTGTCTATCTAATCTGTCCATATCTATTTATCTTTCTATCTATCTATCTATCTATCTATCTATCTATCTATCTATCTGTCTGTCTATCTGTCTGTCTATCTATCTATCTATCTATCTATCTATCTATCTATCTATCTATCTATC
>JBBPCX010049991.1:0-14814 GCA_037974365.1 Hydrocynus forskahlii | reverse complement strand
TCCATTCCAGTGTGATATTAAAGTGTATTGAGTACTTAACGGCTGTGTGCGTCCTCCCCTTCCCTCTCCCTAACAGTCATGGGTTCGAATCTTACATTCAGCATACCAACAATGGGTTCCTGAGCAAGACCCTTAACCCCAGGTTGCTCCAGGGAGACTGCTCCCTGTGGTTAGGGAATGGAAGTCGCTTTGGATAAAGGCGTCTGACAAATACCGTAAATGTAAACGTAAATCATCATTACAATGGAGAAAATGGACTTAAACCACAGAAATGAGAAGCCATCAGCTAGAGCTAGCAAGGTAGCTAGCAAGGAATTTTCCACCTGATAGTGATGTACTGGTCAACCAGTACCTGTAGGATGGAACTAGAAAATAGAAACTAGAAATATTGTGAGTTAAAAAATTAAACCTAAAATTACATCTCTACTCAACCAAGTGATGCCGAAAAAATTGGTTAACGCCCTCCCAGTGGTGTCAAAAAAACTGATGTTTGTGACTAAATTATGGGTCAGATAGGGTTTGAGTGGAGATTCATGAATATTTTTGCTGGTCAGGTGGCTCTTATAATGGGTTGGGTGGATATAAAAAATCCTGACCAACACATTACTGGCTAAAAGGGAATAAAAATGACTGTTTCTGAGATGGTCAAGGTAAGAATTGCCCCAGATGCTAACTTGATTGTGTTTATTAGCTTATAGCTCAGTGGCTAGGATAGCAGTCAGGATTGGTTGACACCAAAGAAATCCCAGGTGGTTGTACACTGTATGTATAATGCATTCTGGGTATTGTAGTGAACAGTGTGCACGCTGTCAACTCAGTGATCCTACACATAAATACAGCAATTCAATCTATGCTATGCTACGGTTGCCAGGTCACACAATCCCAGTGATTTATACCATCAGGGTGCATCAGTACCGCATGCAGCTGATGAGTTCAACAAGCATTTTTAAAACAGCTTTGAACGTGGCTCGGCATCTCAGATAGTCCCTTGCATAAGCACGTGCTCCCAGCACACGAGGGCCCCGGGCTTACATAAACATGCTGGTGTGAGGAGTTAATGTGTACGTATATAACCGAGTGGTGGCAGAGTCATGAAAGATATGGTCCAGGGTGAAATACGCCACCCCTTGGAGTCTTAGCGCAAAAAGATTGATGAAGGGAGCTGGATCCTTAAATGCACCCTCTGAAAAATAAATCAGGCACATGTGTACACCTCAGCCCCATTCTGCCATAATCTCCTGGCTATTTTACAAACCGCAGTCCCCGCCGTGACCCTGGCGAGGCACGCTGAGTGGGCAGATTCCATTTGATCTCATGAAGCATGGATGCGGACACGATTATGATGCTACAGACGGATTGCTCGCAGGCAGAGCACGTCCAATCAATCCGCACTCCGTGTGCGCAGCTCTGTCACTTTTAACTTCCCCCTGGGATCCCCCTGCGACTAAATACATGACTAGAAAGCAGAAGGGCTCATATGTAAGCCCAGAATGTATTGTGTTTAAGCATTTTAGCAGACAAACAAGAGAAATGGAAGTAATTGGTCGGTGGCTGTGGGAGCACTCAGGCCTGTCTCGGACTCGGGGTGATTAAATTACACCTCCTCGTGTCGGAGAGCCTCCTTACTCTATCTGACAGTGTGTCTGAGGACTGTGTCTCCAGCTCCTGTCTCCTGTCTTCCTGCCCCCCCCCACTCCTTCCACATCTGTTTCTTGTTAGCATGCTAGCTGTACCAAGGGAGGCCAAGGAATCAGAGAGTGAAAACAAAGGTAGATGGATACCCCACTCTATTCTTTTCTGTTATGGATAAACAGAGTCGGAAGCATTTCTTGTCGCCCACATGTCTGTCCTTCCTGCTTTGAGGGGTTACGGGGGGTGGGTCACATCTGCATGTTCTGCTTTTGTTCTTCGGGTCTGATGAAGATCCAGAGGCTCTGCTGGGGAGGATCTCTACCAACTGGGTTTCTTCTTTAGGTTCCTTTTCCTTTCCTTCTTCCCCCACTTTTTTAAGCTGATTCCTGAGGCATTCCCAGTCCAGTGTCTGGCAGCGCAGCCTCCCGCCACTCCCTCCAGTGCTGCACTTATTTTCTCTTCAAACATGGAATGATGGTGCCTCCCCCACCCCACCCCTCACGCCTCAAAAAAACCCCTCCCATTGTGCACTTATCGGGTCATCCGATCGTCTCCCCCTGTAATCCTACCCAAAGTCCACTTAGTTAAAGTAAAAGTTTATGCAGCGTTTGATTTCGCTCTTTCACGACATTCTGCTCTCTTGCTGTCGCCCCCCCCGACTGTTTTTCTCCATTGTATGTAATCCACGATCTGGCGTAAACTCACCAGATTACATACAGTAAGAAGTTGGCCCCTGAGGACCACCTCCCGGGTGGATGGAAACCTGAGCGGCGCGCGTGTGGTTACAGTGCCACGGCTGTGATGGAAGGCTACATGCTTTGACATTATGTGAACTGGTCAAAAGTGCAGATGGTTCGAGTTAGGCCACCTCCCACGGCCCAGGTAGGAGTCCACCGATGAACTTTTTGAGACCAAACAAAGCCGAGGCATCAGGACTTTGCAAATGAGCTTTTGATGTCTAACTCCAATGAGAGAGCACAGATGCTCCCTCACAGGGTTTAGTAGGGTTCCAGTTAAACTAACTCCATCACAACAGTTTCTGTTTAAGCAGGTTATTGCACTGAAATTCTAAAAAACTGTTCATCAGCTCTTTGTGCTAGTTCAGTCCAGCTTTGATGGAAGTAAAATACACGCAGGCTCACCTACTGAGGCCTGTGTTAGCATGACCCATATCTGCTACCACTCTAGAGGCAGGTGGTCACATAATTGCTGCACATTTACCAAGCTGTCACCATTAAAGTGCTAAGTCTACCAGCGAAGTTCTAAGAGCACATTGGATGAAGAAGCTCTCCACACGTGCAAAAACATGTTTGCCTTCTGACCAAGTCCCATCTGGGTTTTGCAGAATTTGACTGGGATGGCAGCAGAAGTAGCTCATCTTCATGTCTGTTTATGAACATTTAGGGGCGCTACTTGGGGGACCCCCATCCATCCCAATCAGATTGCCCTCTACAAGTGAATAAACAAATATTAGGGTACAAAATGGGGTGCAAACTAATGTGGGGCATATGTAACTATTATTTTCTTCTACACATTTTCACAGCAATCAAACATATTTCTGTCCTTAAGAGCCATTAATTGACATAAACTGATTATACTTTTGCATCAGCATACCAGACTTTTAATGACTAGTACCTCCATTTGTTATAATTAACCCTATCAATGCGTTACAGAGGAGGCTGATTTCCAGAGAAGCCTATTAGGAGTAATCACAGGCCGCAGGGATCAAACTACAGGTAAGCAACACTTTGCAAACACAAACCCAAGGTCAGGGTTTTTCAAGGAGTCTACCATGAGCTACAGGTGTGCTTGGTTAATGTGAGTCATGCTGGAACTAAGGACTGGAGAAAGCCATTTAAAATGGGGAGAGAACAGTCCTAGGAACTAGGAACATCTACACTCCATGGACAAAAGTATTGGGACACACCTGTTTTTCAGGGTTTGGGCTAGGCCCCTTACTTCCATTTTACTTCCATTTTAAACAACACCAGCCTTCCAACTTTGTGGACACAGTCTGGAGAAGAACCTTTTCTATTCCAGCATGAAGGTGTCCACATATAGAGATTTTAATGGTCTGGTGTGTAAAATACTCTCTCTGAAGTGTGTCTTTTTTTTTTTTTTAATGCACATTTCTGAATATTAAGTAGATAACATGTAGATATGCAAAAGAGACACAGTCTTTTAAGAAGCCATATAAAAAAGCCTGAGGAGCATGTGATTCCAGGCTCTCTTTCTGAACCCAACGGGATATGTCTCTGGCATGTTCTCTCTTAGTTGAAATATACGCCCCCAGATGAGCTACTAGTGTTACCTTATCAGCTCTGTGCTGGAATGTCTGAACGCGACGGGCTGAAATAACAGCAAGTTATTTCAGCAAGTTATTTCAGGTCTACACATATGCCGTATATCCCCTATAGTGTTCGTACCTTCAAGAAATTAATCCACAACTCTTTTGTTGCAGTTCAGAGAATATTAATACCTCCTTTGCAGAAGCAGCCTAATTGAAAGCTTTCTGTCAACTACGTGATTGCCAGAGGGTTTTACACTATTAGCAGTTGGGGGGGAAACCTAAACATTTTTGAAGGGTGGTGAATGACATGTGCTAATCCATGGCCCTGACATGATGACAGTCGATCACCATGTTCTATATGAGATTACATGGCCCAATAGAACGTCCAAAATGAAAAACTGGGATTGTGGTAATAAGCTCCCAGTGAATAAGATGGAAAAACTGGCTGTGTGACCTTCAGCAGAGCTGTAATGGTCCTATAGAGTTGCAGAAGAATTTAAAAGAGTGTGTGTGGGGGAAAAGCATTCTTTGGCAAATGTACCACAAAGTCAAATTTCTCCCTGTTGTTTCTAGTAATCGGGTTTTTGTTGGTTTGAAGGGTACTCAGTTACATGAACTGGGTTTATATGTGAATAAATGAACATGTCAGAAGTATTCTAAAGGATGACTTGTCTGATTTGATTTGATACTGTACAAGTCTGCATTTGGAAGCTGTGAAAAGTCCCAGTAATGAACATTAGGAGCAAAAATGTGACTGAACTAGGACCATAGATGCACCTACCTTGTACTGAGTAAGAAATGCTAAAAAGAACCCAACCCAATCTCGCAACTTTTCGTGCAGCCATCACGACATGAAATCTATTCAAAAGACGTGCTGTGATCACGCTTTAGGCCTTTTTTTCGTGCTAGGACGACGCTTCACTACCCTATGTATTTTAATGCACAGTGCGTAACACTGCCAGTATCAGCGCTAGCTGGTGACTGTTAGGGTTAGGTTTAGGGACGTTCCCCATCTCACGGCTTTTCAACCTGTTTCAAACGATGAGGAATCAACTCAATTATTTCTCTCCTGCTGTCCCTCAGTCACCAGTTAGCGCTGATGAAAACTCGTGAGACCAGGCTCAAAGAACCATGGATCATATGGAAAATGTGTCAAAATGCATAAGGAAAAAACACTGAAAGGAACCGTTAGATGGAATGAGGAGGAATAAAGATTACAAGTAAGAAACTCCCAGAGAGCATGAAGAATCACTGAGAGGAGCCAAAGAGAAATTCCCTGAGAGTATGAGACAAACCAAGACTTAAATGGATAAATGGAGATTAATAAGGAGAAACTCCCTGAGAGCATGGGGAAAGCCCCCGAGAGGAACCAAGGCTCAAATGGAAGAACTTGGTAGGGGAATGCTGAAGAACCTATTAGAGGATCCAAGATGTAAGAGGATAATTGGTGTCACTGCTGTGCTAAGACTGGTCCACCAACTAAACAATATCTGGTCAGCAGTGTTCCTTTGAAGTCCCTTTCCCTTTCAGATGTATGAGATATGGAGGGGGCTCATGAACTATATAGCCACAGATGGACTACGGTCTGTAAGAGTACACCTACAAAATGCAGCTGTGTGGTGTTTCTGATCAGTTGCAAACTGTGGTAACACCATAGCTGCTTGTGTTATTAGGAAACTATCAGCTCTGGTACACTTTTGTTCAGCTTTTACTGTGGGCAAAATCATTTTAGTATGTCGCATTATCTGATATGGATCTTTGACTGAATCCAGAAACACTGCAGCTCTTAAAGCCTGGGGAGGAACTGGCAAGGGGAAAAACAATAGCCCAACCTCTGTTTAGTCTATGCTGTGGGAGAGCTTGCCCTTATGTTTCACCATGAAACAGAACTCCAGCATCGTGAAAGACTTTAAGACTCTCACCATTCCGAACAGCTTATTGCATTTACACTTTTCATCCCATTCCAAGACACATGCAGGGCTGAGAGGGGAAAAATAGAGAGTCGGAGGAAGGGGGTGGATTGAATCAAAATGACTGGGAATAGTTATTTCCAATCTCTATAGTCCTCATAATTATCCCTGGAATCTGAATCTCTCTTAGACATCTTTTGGAGAAAGACCCCCCAGAGTGGTCTCAAAAAGTCAGAGAAGAGTCTTGTTCAAATAAATACGACCACTTGGAAAACCAGGCCCAGTGGCTGTTTTACAGAGTAATTATGGCAAAGAAAAATCAAACACAAGCAGAAGGTGTGGAATATTTTTACAGTCTTGCATAAGTTGCAGCTTCTGGTTCCCCAGGTCAAGCAGAACTCTGCTTCGAGAAAATGATAAATTCTTGTTCCTCGTAATGTGATCGAATCTGGATTTGACGTGTTGGAGCCTACAGCACACCTGGGGAACATCGAGGCAATTGGAGCGGAGTGGAAAAGGAGGGATGGATCATAAAATGGCGAATCAGCACAACCCTGAGATGTTTCTCCTGCTGAGCGCCAAATACCATGTACTGTTTGGCAAGCTTGCAGCTGTGCCATCCCAAAAGAATCTGGGGTAATGGAATAAATTTCCCATCTAGATGTGCAGACAATTCTTTCATAGCTTTATTCTTGAGCTTGCTGAGAATCTGAGGCTATGGTAATGGGGCACTCCAGCCAAGATGAAAAATAATATTTGCTGTGAAGACGCCTTTTTGCATCCTACAACAGAACCATGGTTTAAATGGCAGGAAAATCACCTTCTGAATGATAAATCTTGATCTCCTAGGGCTTAGGGGCAGATACTAGAGGGACAGCTGGCTAATGCTGTTAGCTGAAGTCACAGTTTAACGTCATATCTGTTTATTAAACTCTACATCAGTGGGTGATGCTAGCAGTCATTTATGTATCGTCTTGGGTGGGATTCCTAATGGTCGAGTGACACTGGGAATTATAGTGAGTAAATACTGATTCACATAATCAATGGCGAAATCATGAGTTCTGCCAAACTGATGAAGCTACAGAATATTAAACAGCACTTAATATTAGCTTTGGGCCTTTGAGATTTTTCAAGGCTTTACCCTGGTGAATCAGCAAGTGGCTCATCCGGGGACATTATCTTCCCTTCAGAACTGAGTCAGCTGCCGCATGGATGGACAGGACGTCCCTGTAGACAGCACCAACAAATACAGGAGGGAAAAAATGACCATTAATGGCTCATCTAACCCAGTTAACTTCTAAAGAGAGGAGAATGGAAAAGCACAGGCAGAATCATGGGTTTACTGGCTGGAGATGACCTCAGTCTGTGCCGTGCTGTGTCACTGTGGAAGGTAAACAGGGAATCCTCGTGTCTTTTGGGTTAAACTTTCCACAGTGTGATTAGTGTGCTGGGCTTTGCTGTGGCAATAGGGTTGGTTTGGTTGCGTGTGGCACTTCTTCTGCCATACGACTGTGTGACGCCCATGTCCCCTTTACTCATAAACCTCTCAGTGAAAACCCAGAGGAGCTCCTCCCTGTAGAGCTTCCAACTAAAAGCTGAAGTGGGCGTTCCTCGGCAAGGTGTTCATGGGGGGAAATCTCCCGTAAACGCTTGAGAGGGTAAACACCTGACATCAGAGTCGGCGCCTCGCTGCCACCTAACGATTCCATTCCAGACGCAAATTGCTCTGTCCAGAGCATGGGGCAAAGGCTCTCTTTGTGTTTGACAGCTCACATAGCTGCCGCCCGTAAACAGCGGCGTGTTGCCCATAAGGTGTTGGCAAGGCCACGCCAGCGAGGGTGATGTCATCTGTGTTTTTCCACGGACGGAATGAGCTTTGCACCGTCACTCTCTGGGTTGGAGTGCAGTGGCGGGGTCTGGGGCCAGAAACTGGGTCCCAGGCCTGCGCTCCAGCTCTGCCCAAAGATTTCCAGGTGACTGCGTGTTTACGCTGTCTGGTGCAACGGCTGGCTGACACAGCACACTGAGCTAATAGAGCGGCACAGAGAGACCATGTTCCTGTCTTGCAGTCTGACTCAGTGTCCTCCATGGCTCCAAAGCTGTACGTGACTGCAGACACTTGTCCAGCCTAGGACAAGAGAGTCGCGCACCTGTCAGATGCAGAATTAGCATGACACTGAAGCAATAAAAGTTTTTTTCTACTCTACTGGACTGTTGGGTCTGCTGAAATAAAAAAAAAAACCAACAAAAAATAAACCATGCCCACCACTATAGCATTAGCCCACACAACGCAGCCACTGTCAACTCAGTGAGCCTCCCTTGTAGCTCTGGCATCGCACCTCTGATCACACGCCCATAAAGCTGTCAGTATCAGCTGTAGCCTGTGGACTTATTGAGTGCTAATCCCTGTTAAAAGCCACACCTCCCGAGCCTTTCACTGAACACCAGGCAGCTTGTTTGTTTACCACCAACTCGGGAGCGTTTCATGTGAATGAGGTCAGCACAGCAACTGGTCGGCACCTTGTATTTCTTCATAATTGTGTCTGCCTGCCTCTAATTATTGCAATAAAGGGTAACAGGGCACATTTATTGGCCTCTCAAGCGATGACGAGCCCGGCCCTGCTTGGTAGGAGTGCCGTCTCAGGTAGTTAAAGCACGGCGTGTGTTTGTACAGGCCATGGCGTCTCAGACGCCAGCGTTCGCTCACTCGAACAGAGTATATGATGAGCCGAGTCATAGGGCATGTAGAGGGTGTTGAGGAAATCAGAAAATAAATCGCGTTTCAGCATTCACCGAAGTGGTTTTTTGATACTCAGGGAGGCAAACATTGGTTAACCTCAGGACTTTTGCCAACAGAGCCATCCTCTGGTGACAATCTTAGCCTTTTTCCCAAACGTTGACCACATGATAGAAATAGAAGACCAAAAGACATGGGGTGCAAAAATATCTCCCATGACCACACATGGCGAGATCCACAGAAATGCTTTTTGTTTATTTAGACATGCTTTCCATTCCACTTTTAACAGCCTAGTTGTGGAGATGTTTTATTTGAACTAGGGGTACGGGCTAAACTGTATGTCCCTACACTGAACAGGCCACTTCTTACGACTGTACGCTCCTTAAAGTGCACAAAATTCCTGCATAATTTAATGGTTAAGAAACTGATTTCATTACAGAAAGTCTCCAACACAAATATTTTATTTACATTCTACCCCCAATGAACCCACACATGTCTCCTGCATCTTTATATGGACTACTGATCATGGTAAAATAGTAATTCTGACCTATATAACTCTTGCCTCATGATGACCCATGAATGGATTTAAGTTTTAGACCAAAGGCTTTTCAAAACTCTGGTAAAACAACATTTCATGGAATAACTTTCCATGAGGGAGCATTTAGAGGCAGACGCCTGGTTCCATTCACCACCACTATGAACAATTCAGAAGTCAGACTTCTGAGTTTCTCTAGAAGAGAACGTTTAATTCCCAGACACGCTCTAAACACTTAATTATAGAGGGTTTTTATCAAATCTGTGAAATTCCCTGTGAAATTCCCTGTAAATCTGTGAATTCAGTCTCTTCCCCTCATCACCTGCTGCTACTTCATTTTATTGCATTCATTATATTTTTTTTGTCACAAACACTTGGTCACAGTTTTTTGTGTAATGCAATTTTATGTTTTTTTTTGGTTGTGCTATTGTTTTTGTATTTTTTTTTATCTCCCTTCCCTTATTTTTATATCTCTTGTTACACTGAGCATTCCAATGACAAAAAAAATCCTTCAGAATAAATAAAGTTCTTTCTTATCTTATCTTCTTTTAAATAAAATACAAGGGTGTCCCTCTGGACCTGGGGCCGGTCAGTCATATTTGAATGTTCCCTTACTTAACACACATCATTTCGCTCAGAACTAATGACATGAATTGCAGTGTATGTTAACCACAAATTGTTTCAGATGCAGCCCTCTGGGAGCTCAAACTATTGTTTCTCAGGCCAAATCTGAGAGCTTTAGCATCTCCCCTGCTCTGACACAGCCGTGAGAGGCTTTTTAAGTAGCTGATAAGACCCATCAGGTGTAGTAAAGCAGCTTTGATTTGGTAGTAAAGTTTTGGATCTCAGCAACAGTGCCTGAATTACTCTGGTTCCATTCTTGCCAAGCACACGAGGAGCAGACCTCCAGCGCGTGCCTGGCAGGCAGGCAGGCTTAGGGAGCCTCGTTCAGAGAAGTGCTGAGCCCCAACACAGATGTAGCTCCTGCTTACTGTACAGCACTCTTTCAAAGGGCCAGGAGTCGTGCCCCTCATCTGACCCCACATTAGGGCCTAATAGGCCTGAATCATGGAGAGAGGGGGGTCTATGTGTACTTTCAGAATGGTACTTTCCACATTAGGGCCTAATAGGCCTGAATCATGGAGAAAGGGGGGTCTATGTGTACTTTCAGAATGGTGTTTATTAGCAACATGTCAATGTACCATACATTCTGTTGCGAGAGCAGAGCCCCTGGGCTTTAGTTTAGGCTTGACTGCTTTTGACCTACTTTAGGGATTAAAGGGCCCATATCTTACATTTTTATTGTATTCTGTTGCTTGCAGTTAAGTCTACCTATGCTGATGGTTGTGGGAGTTTCAGAACCCCCAGGTTACTCATTCTAGCCACTCCTTAACCCCAACATGTGCCGCTTCTGTCACTGCGTCTGTTATATGTAAATGACCTCTGTTCTTATTGGCTCTGCAGTGCTGTCCTGAAGCATTCCCCCAACATGAATGGGCAGGACTGAGTGGGCGGGGCTAAACTTGTATTGCTGATGTATGTACACATCTGTTCACAGTATTCTGACGGTTCATGGTCTGGTGAATGGCATGATTACAAATGATCAATATTGCAAACTACATAAGACAAGTTTTAAAAAGTTGTTTTAGGTGACATGGGTCCTTTGAAGCTCGAAGCTCAGTTCTCTCTCTCTCTCTCTCTCTCTCTCGCTCTCTCACTCTCTCTCTCTTTCTCTTTCTCTCACCCTCACTCGCGCTCTCTCTCTCTCTCTCTCTCTCTCTCTCCCTCTCTCTCTCTCTCTCTCTCCCTCCCTCTCTCTGTCTCTTTCTTTCTCTCTCTCTCACTTGTGCTCTCTCTCTCTGTCTTAGTTTCTATCTCCTTTCTCCTGCTGTTCCCTAGTCGTTGATGTTTCCATGCCTTAAGAGTGCTGTGCCAAGCTAAACTGTCAGGCTTACACGCACTGAACACACAGGTGCATTCAACCGCGCTAATGCTCTGCTACTCTCTTTCTCTGTCTTGTTCTCTCTCCTGCTGTGCCTTTCGGCAGACAGCCGCGGTTATGGAGGTGTGGCACCCAAAGCCCTATTCTAAGGCTCATAGTAGTAATCACTTATTCAGCTCCTCTTCGCTCTCCTACCTCACTTTGCTGCCCTTTGTCCTGCTGACAGCAAAGTTTACTGGAAATCATGAAGTCGTCTCAGGTTCAAAAGCAAGGTCATGTTGTCTGCACAATATTTTTTTACAATGAGCGTAACCTCATCCTCAGCTGGCTTTATACAGTAAGCACAACCTCATCATACACTGAGCACAACCTCATCCTCATCTGGCTTCATACAATAAGCACGACCTCATCATACAATGAGCACAACCTCATCCTCAGCTGGCTTTAGCTGTTAGCTTTGCCCTCACACTGACTGGCTGGGAGACATTCTATGAGGACCAGTATGTACTGATGATATGGATCACCCTGCCTCACCCACCTTGCCGCACACGCGAGCACCAGTGACAAACAAACAAACCACTCCCACTAAAATCACGCAAGCTGTCAGCTTAAATACTGATGTTCCACCTTAAATACTGCTGTAAAACCAGCTTCAATAGTGATGTTGCACTTTTAATACTCCAGTGAACCCAGATGCCTTTCACTTAAAACACATTTAAAACAGTGATGTTGGACCTGGATGACATTCACCTCTCCTACTCATTCCAGATGCACTGAACGAAGCTCCATCACTTCAGAGAACTCCAGCTCAATGATGAGGGTCTTTATACTCCCTCTGGCCCGCCTGCATGGTGAAATTAGATTCATTTGTAGGCCGTTCTGCTGCTCAGTGTTTTTCTACAGAGATATTAAACATCTGTGTGTGAACACCAGTGTCAGCCATGGGGGGCTCCTTAAAGCAGTAACTCACTTAGCAGAAGGACAGTTTGGATCTCTTTGGATCTCTGCTTTTCAAGCTACACAAACACATGTTGTACCCCAACTCTTCCTGCAGTGTGTTCCAGGCACACCTGAGCTGAATCTGGCAGTGCTACCATCCCCATAACTCAAGCCTCAGTCCCACAGGACAAATTAGCGTATAGATTGGTCAGTTCAGACGATAAATACTGGCACGTGGAAAAGCCCCCCGTTCAGGCTGCAGATTGTTCCAATTTTGTCATTACAACCAAATGGAGGGCACAATTTGGCCCACCCAGCCGCCCCCTCCCTCCGTCCCAAACCTAGAGACACCCGTCACCAACTCCATTCAAGTCGCTGAAGAGGGGCTTGTCCTTTTCCAGCTGCTATCAGATTGTGAACGTGGCAGAAAGGAAATATTTAGCCATAAATCACTTTGTTAGAACTGCACCCAACTTGGAGGGTTGCGGCCCACGCGCTTCTTTCTGATCAGAAAGGTGACGGGACAGATTCTCATGGATTATTGCAAACCTAACATGGTCCTGGGTCCCCGCAGTGGCACGATATAAAGGCCCAGTCTACAGCTCTCTGTTACAGTGGCGGCTTACCTACATCCAACCTATTCATCATGCACTCAGGCTGGATATGTTCCTTGGAGATGGATCAGCCCCTCCCTCTCCCGCACGCACGCATTAGCTGTTTTTGCTTGGCTAGTACAAATATACAGAGAAAGAGGTCGCTGTGGCGAACACTAATAGCTTGTGTCACTCCCCTCATAAAGAGGCATTTCTTCAATTCGTCTGGAACTGTTATTCTGCAGCGATGGGCACTTGTGAAAATGTTATGGTAATGTAGGAGTGTATTAGGTGTCGGGGCGGAATACTGGCTGAGATGGGGGAGGGTCTCTCTGCCGCCTCACCGAGACAAACGTGAACTAAAATGTGATCAGAATTAAAGAGGGGCCCTTACAGCCAGCCTAGCGCCTCCCTCCCTCCCTTCCTCCCTCCCTCCTAACCTCCTATGCATGGCTGTAAGCCACATGGTGGAGGTATGGATTCAGAAATCCCTCTCTCCATCTCCTCCTGACCGCTCCTGGCCGAAGCGAGGGAAAGGAGAAAAAAAATAATAAAAAAGGAGCCAGACTATCAGACTCCAGGAGCAGAAGTCCACTGCTGAATCAAAAGGAGCCTTCTTTTCCAGCACGAGTAAGGTAGAGGGAGAGGGACTGTGACCACCCTGAACCACCACCACAACCCTCCCCACCCGTCTCCACTCCCTATGGAAACACACACACGTATCCGCTGGACACACACTGGCACATGGCTGGCGTATGCGTGTCCAAACTGTGACTGTACAGAACACACCTGTCGCGCTCCAACAGAGCCGCACTACAGTCCGGCAAATGACTCCTTGTACAAAACTAATTCCAACGGTGTGGAAAAGTATCTAGGAATAAATCACAGTTTTTAGTGGCCAGTATCATCTCATTTTAAACTTCTGTGACACAAAGATCCCATATTTATGGTGACCATAACAAGTGTGTGGCCTGAGTCGGCTTTCAGAGTGGACATTTCCAGGATCGTTTCATTTGTGCATGCATGTGTATGTGTGTGTGTGTGTGTGTGTGTGTGTGTGTGTGTGTGGAAGAACCACAGAGAGAAACCAAGACCCTAGAGAACCTCACTAAGATCATAAGTGACAACCATCACTAAGATCATAAGTAACAACCATCACTAAGATCATAAGTGACAACCATCACTAAGATCATAAGTGAGGACTCTAATAGAAAATATTTCTAAGAGCATGAAGAAGAACCACTGATAGGACTCAAAAAGTTGAACCTGCCTAAGAGCAGAGCGTGAGAAAGAACTACTAAGAGGAACCAAGGCTTAAACAGAGAACCTCGTAAAGAGCACGAGGAAAACCAATGATAGAAACCAATGGCTGGGACTGTAATTGTGCATGTAATTTTAGTACAAATCCAGACCGAGAACCTGTAACACAGCACAGAGCCTCGATCTCACCCATGGAAATAAATCTACCACAACATATCTACCAAAATATTTTAAAAACTATGTTTTAAAAATCAATAACCAAATTATCAGCATCCCAAAACGGGGTTTAAATTTTACTTGAAGAAACGTTTTATTGGTCAGTCCTGTCAAACAGTGAACAGTGCCCTCGGAGCCTGAGCCGTACTCCTTCCTAACCACATTGTTTTCTCTCCAGGCCGCAGTAATCACATGCAGCGCCATTATTTACTGAATGGAGTCCTTTTACCAGCTGGCTTCTTTAAACACACTACATTATACCGATTGGCCCAAGGGATGGGGGGTATGGGGGGGAGCCAGGTTTGTGTTTCACTCCAATTAGAACAGCAACAGCAATGCCAGTGAAACCGCGACATGCTTAGTGTTTGTGGACATAAAGGAACAGTGAATGACAACAAGCACAGAGTGTTCACCAGGACAAGGAGCTTAATTCTAAACACAAGAGCATGAGAGATAAATGATAGAACAGCACAGAGAGAAAGAGAGAGAGTTGTGCTAAGTGATGGGGGAGTGGGAGGACCAACTTACCCACCCAGAGAGAGAGAGAGGACAGTAATGCTGAGTATTGGGGGAGAGGGAGGACCACCCTACCCACACAGAGAGAGAGAGGACAGTTATACTGAGTATTGGGGGAGAGGGAGGACCACCCTACCCACCCAGAGAGAGAGAGAGGACAGTTATATTGAGTGATGGGGGAGAGGGAGGACCACCCTACCCACCCAGAGAGAGAGAGAGGACAGTTATACTGAGTGATGGGGGA
>JBBPCX010049980.1:0-14816 GCA_037974365.1 Hydrocynus forskahlii | reverse complement strand
CAACAGTTTAAGGTTTTGACTAAAAATTAAATACAAGAAGTTTATGTATAGATATATATAGATGTATGTATATTTAAGAAGAACAAAATGAAAACACGAGAACCATCAGCAAAACAATCCAGATGCTCCACACGGGAAACTGTTGTGGGAACGCTGGACTGCATCTGCCAGAGATGCGTCACAGTACAGCAGCCAATATACGGTGGCTTTGTGTTGAAGCTGAATTTACATTCATATTTATGTTACAAAATATTACAAAGTCAGTTATATTTTTCTCAATAATTCAGTACTAAAATGCATGAAAAATTATATATTGCCAAGAAAAAAAAATATTTGCGGTAAAAATTATAATAGGATTATAATAGGATATCTGCTGTGAATATCTGCTGTGTCTGTGAATTTGTGGGAGTTTCTACAAACTGTTATTAGTTAGGTTCTAAGAAAAAAATCTGTGAATGATTTTCTCCGATTATGCATATTATATTCATTATCAATGTTATGAACTGACTATAAACTGTATGAACTGTATAAACGTAAAGGCAGCATTTTTCAACAAGGCAGCGTAATTCATCAGAACACCCGTGCTTGTATGTACGTTGTTTTACACTGCACCTTATCGATGGACTTAGTTCCATCACTGTTCTTGCTGAATCATTTTACATTTTTTTCTCTCAGCATATTCGGTCATATTTTTGATTGCGGTGACCCTTGCTGCACATGAACACTGCAGAAACAGTTAATAAATAAGTGTGTAATGTTGATTATTCATTCACTCATATGCCAAAATATTTTCACATCAAAAATGTGTGCGATTAATTTAGATTAATTAATCAGAGAGCTTTAATTAGATTTTTTTAATCGATAGCCCTAATATATATGTGTATAATGTGTGTGTGTGTTTTTCAAAATTCTTTAAACAGTTTCTTCTCCAAACTTCATTTCACCTTCAGAAATCCTTTAAACCATCAAATCAAATCATGCATGTCTCAAAATGAACCACAGCACTGACTACAACAGTTCTCACTCATAAGACACTGCCCCAAAACATTACATAAATGACGAACTGATCCTTGAAGTTTGGATGATTTTTCATATGAATCACTATTTCAGTATGGAAGAGGAATAAGACCTTTTCACTTTATTGACTGTAGTAAAGTTAGAGAATGAAAACTGAATCAGAAATGCAGCGGTTTGCTTCTATATGCTTTCAGCTTAAAATGAAAAAACACATTTCCTGAATTAACAGATAAAAGAAGAGGAAATACAAAATGAACTAAAAGCTCAGATAAAAGGTATGTTTTCACTTGCTTGCTGAAAACACTGAGAGCTGGAGCAGGGAGGAATCTACATCTTCGGTGCATAAAAGCAGAGGCTGCTTCCCCATCTTTCCTGTATTTTACTTTTGGGATGTTAAACACTCAGCTCTGGATGATCTAAAGGACCCGACTGGAACATATTCTGTCAAACGATTTGAAGTATATAGAGGTGTTTGTCCATTTAAAGCTCTAAACGCTAATAAAAGCAGTTCAAATCAATTCTCAGAGAGACAGGTAAGCAGTGTAGTCTTGATAGAGTAGGGATAATATTCTCAATTCCTTTAGCTGGAGCTGCTGCGGTTTTTAAAGGCTGTATTCAGCCTGTTGTCTTTTTGAAAATGTTGAAATAGTCTTTTTGAGCTCTTGAATTTCCCACAGTTTTACCGTCGCACTTACAGACCACGTAGGCGAACTACTTTGGTTGTGCGTGGCAGAAGAATACGCATTAACGCGGCTTAAGAGTGAGGGAGTTGCCGTCCCCCTGTACAGTACAAGTGCAGGACGTATATATATCCTTTTCCTTTTTCTGTGGCTTAGCTGTGTAATTACACCTAAATTCGGGTTACGTCACTGTCATAGAAACAGGACCCCCTGGATTTGTGCCCAACAGTTGACGTGCAAAGTCATTACTGTCTTGGTCCAAACCACTATTGGAGTTAAGTAGTAAACCGCTTCAGCAGTAATTTTATTTATTTATCTTTAAATAGTATTTATATCCATCTTTCTTACTGAACACAGCATTTTGGGTATATAGCATAGTGTATTTAGTACCAACCATTTGCAGAATATTTTCTGGAGAGTTTTATTTTGACTTACTATACTATATTTTATACTGTCCTTGTCTCTGTGTCTCTGTGTCTGTGCAGAAAACTTTACTGATTCTGGAGGAAACTGCTTATGTAATATAAGCAGTTTATATGATCCTGATTCTGATTCCAGAATTGAAACAAGTATGCCTGGTAGTCCCTATTCCATGTTGAATGACACTGACCGGGTAGACCCTCGCAGCTGGACTTGGTGTTTCCTGGGCATCTCTCTCCTACTTCACGGTGGCCTTCAAAAAGCCTTCTGCAACTGTTTCTGTTAGACTGTTGTCCGGAGCGCCGCTGAGGTTAGAATATCGCTCAGGGACTGTTTACGTTTGACCGTGTATCAGAAGCCACATTGATTCTCAGTGTCTCCTTTGTTTGTGTTTCCTGCCAAAGCTTGAAATTAAGCCGTGCTTGGCCCAGCCAGCCATTATGACAGAAACTAAGGGGGATTCAGGAGAGGAACAGAGCAGCTGTCAAAACAAAAGTCACATAAATTGAAAGCAAAATTCAAAGCAGAGTGTTAGAGACCACCACTTTTGCTGTTCCTCCTTTGTCCCCCTTTCATTCTCCCTCTCCTGCCACTCTTCTTTCCCCACCATCCTGCCTTCATTCATCTGTGTTCCCAAACAGAGTCGTTTTGAAGCCGTGCCCTGTTGTCTGCTTCGTAACGAGGCTGAAACAGGACCCCTGCCCAGGCTTTCAGCCAAAATTGCAATCATGTTTGTAAAGATTCAACTGAGATTTTCCATATATTTCAATACTCAAATACCATGTGAACTATGTGTACTTATGTCAATATTACATATATATTACTGATCTTTACTACATGCAATAACAAACTCCTAAAACTGTAACATTACTAGTAATTCACTTAATTTAAGTTACATATCTGTGGTATTCATACCCTGGCATTTGTGTATACAGCATAGTGTATTCCGGGTTTATTTTTGGGTTCTGCGTTTTTTTCCTCAGTTTTATTGGATTTATTGAGACTTTCTATTTTATATTGTTCTTGTCCCTGTGTCTTTGTGTATCTTTGCTGTCATATCATAGGTGGTTATCTGATGCCGGTTATTGTTTCTGCAGAAATGCATGAAATTCACCATCAAATACTGGTAGTGAAAGAATGAGAAAAGAGTTTATGGATTTTGGAAAATGTGGTCATTGAATGGATTTTGGGTGAAAGAAGTGAAAAACTGATTGATTCATCGTCTGGCCAACTTCGGTACGTCTTACTGTGTGAAGAGTTTTGACAATGTTTTGATCAATGCATGTTGGTTGCAGGTACGGTGGTTCAGTGGTCACCTCATAGCAAGAAGGTCCTGTGTTCGAGGAGTTTGCATGTTCTCGCCATGTCTGTGAGGGTTCCTGTTAGGTGTTCCAGTTTCCTCCCACAGTCCAGTGACATGCATATCAGGTGGATTGGAAATGCTAAATGGCTCCTAGCCGTGAGTGTGTTTGTCTGAGTGTCCGCCCTGTGATTGACTGGTGACCTATCCAGGGTGTTTTTTCACCTACGGCCACTGGGACAGGCTCCAGACACCCATCCTACTTGATAAACAGTTCAAGCAATGGATACATGGAGACTGGTGGAGTTTGGGGCAGCTGGTAGCCTAGTGGTTAGGGGGAGTTGCCCCAGTGATTGGGGGGCCGTGGGTTAGAATCCAAGGATGGGCAATGGCACCACTGAGGTACCTTTGAGTAAGATTCCTGTTGCTTCACTTGGTGAATGAGTCAAATGCAGAGGACAAATTTCACACTGTTCACACAGTGTGCTGTGCTGTGGTGTATTCAAAATTTTCACATTCACTTCATTGTAATGGATCCGCTCTTTAGTAATGACCTGACAATTTGACAGTCTTATAACATTTGTTGTATTGTCTCTGTTATTCCTTTGTATACCCCTCTCATTACACTCTGGACTTTCAATATCACCTGCACTTTACCTTCTGTTTACTGGTTACTGTCCAGACAGATACACTTTTGATAAGTTTATCATTTACCACTCACTGAAAGGGGTTCAATGCTGCTAACTGCTTTATGTGCAATATCATAATTATGGTGTGATATTAGTAATTCTGGAAGTTTTACATCCTATTCACACTATACTGTTATACTACTGTATTACCTTTATTGTATTGTTTCTGTCATACCTTGCACTTTGTTCATTGCTGCTAACTGCAATACTAGTCACTCTGGAAAGTTTAAATGTTAAAAAGGTGCCATATTGCACATCCTTGTCCCAAATTGCACAATTGTATTCCTAGTTTAGAGTTTATATTTGTAGTTTAATTATATATGTGTATTCTGTGTGTGTTTTTTACCGCACCGTCTCGCCTCACTGTATACATGGAGAACCAGAAGAGGGTTGGGGATAGAGGTTAGTAAAGACAAGGTGCCCAGTAGACAGGACGGTGTGGCTCAGGCGGCTGAAGGAGTGTATTCTTCAGCTGAAAGGACGACACTCCTCCACTCCTCACACTCTCTCTGTGTTCAGCTGTTGAAACCTACAGTGTGTTTCTGGATCAGGGTCACGCTGCCCCCAGCTCTTTCACAGCGCACCATTCATCAGTCTTTCTTTAGCTGTGTGTGTGCATGTGTGTGTGACTGATTGAGATGCTATGTTGTGTGTGTGTGTGTATGTATGTATGTATTGTGCGTGTGTGTTTAGTATTGGTCTACCTAGAGTGCATTCTGTCATGCTGAACAGCTTTCTTTTGTGCCAATTTATTTAGCTGCAGTTTGTGTGTGTGTGTGTGTTGTATGAGTTATTAAGGCTCTGTTCTGTGTGTTTGTGTGTGTGTGTGTGTGAGAGTGTCTGTGTTTATTACTTTTTCAGGTGCTGTTTTGTGTCTCTGACTATGAATTAATCTCTGATGGTGTGGGTGTGTGTGTGTGTGTGTGTGTGTGTGTGAGTGTCTGTGTTTATGTTACTTTTTCAGGTGTTGTTTTGTGTCTCTGACTATTAATTCATCTCTGCTGGTGTGTGTGTGTGTGTGTATGTGTTTACTGTCTCTGATGGTCTGTGCGTGTGTTTGTTTCTTTGTGTTGCAGTGGTGGGTCATGGTTGACTCCGAATGTAGGGGTGGTTGTGTGTGTGCGTGTGTGTCTGTTTGTGTTTGTGTGTATGTGCGTGTTTATTGGTTCCTGATGGTTTTTGTGAATCGATGTCCATTACAGAGTTGCCCACACTTGAAAGCTGAGAAAACAGCAAACTCTGCTTAATAGAAATGACAAAAAATGGCTGTGACTGCACTCTGCATTCCACTCTCTGCTCAAATGGGCTTTTCACAAGTGCGAGCATTCAGGTGCATTTAAAAAGATCTTTGCCAGCAGATGAGCTGCTTTAGAAATCCGAGCTTAAAAAAGAGGCAGAACAGAGAGGCTGAATGAAAAACTGCTCTCCTGCCGGTGTGGGAATGAAGCCTGATTGTGCGTGAGGCTCTGCAGGATGAGGTGTGAGTGTCCGTGAGCACTATTAGACTGTGTGTGTGCAGTTTGACTGAAAGAAAACTGCACTTACTCGCTTATTTCGGGACAGAAGGATTGATTTCTGCCTCTTTGTTGTGGTATGAGGCCGTTGTGCAGAGTCCAAAGGTATCCGGACACGACGCCTTGTTTGGACAAAACATCTGAGACTTCTCCCAGACTGTGATTGGTCACATGTTTGACTGCAGCACTGCACCAAGTGGGGCTCTGGTGGTTCTGAATGTCTGAAAGATGTACCCAGAGCTCTTTTTAATCATACTTTTGAGAGCTTGTTCAGCAGTAGTTCCATTCTGTTTCCTTCGTTCATCATTTGAAGTTCACTGCAGGCATAAGGTGCGCAGCAGTATAATCTCCTTAGAAAAGCACTGACCAATAGAATGGGCTGCCCTGCAGAAGCCGCATATGAACCCAAGATCACCATACCCAGTGCCAAGTTTTGCACTGGTAGAATTGCTTCCGTGGGACTTCAATTAAGCTCTCACAGCAATGTTCCAGCATCCGTCCCAGAAGAGCGGAGATTTACTGCAGCCAAGAGGGCACAAACAAGAAAAGTCATATGAAGAAAAGTCAATGTATGTTAAGCACTCACACCTATGGCAACTGAAAACAAATCTGGAAACCAGTCTCGAAGCAGTACCTCTATTACAATGGCAGAATAGAGTTAGGGCTGCGTTTCGAGACTGGTTTCCAGATTTGTTTTCAGTTGCCATAGGTGTGAGTGTTTAACATACATTGACTTTTCTTCATATGACTTTTCTTGTTTGTGCCCTCTTTGCTGCAGTAAATCTGGAAACCAGTCACGAAGCAGTAACTCTGTTACAATGGCAGAATAGAGTGGTTCCTTAGCTAGACCGTGGTCCAGATGGGCTGCGTTTCGAGACCACTGCGTCATCGATGGCTGTCCTAAGGAGCCAGAACTCACGCTTCTCGGATGCAGCCCGAAAACCTGATACAGCGTCTTCAGAAAGACTGTCGTTTCTGCTGATGTAGAAAAACAGGTCAGGCAGCAGGAAGTTCATGCACCTTTTCTGTAACGTATACTGTTGGTTAACGCATACTGTTGGTTGAGATATGTTCTAAAATTATGATAAATATGGCACTTCGTGCTTTCCTGCAGGCATGTGCACTTGATATCCTCCTAGCATGCTTCCACTGTAATGATGGAAAACCCCTCAATTTTATTCTCAGTTGTAAAGCGTATGGACGAAGCTTTGGAACTTCTTCACTCACCCGTGCATGTTTAGCAGTCTGGAGTTTCTACAGCAGTGGGAGCTGTTTGGTTGTTCAAAGGCAAAAAACGTTAACTTTTGTGTGGGTTCATGTACCAAAAAACACTTGCACCAGTTCTTTTATTGTGGTGGCACTTGGCAAAGTATACTTAAAATCATTCGATGATGACAGTAGCCTATTAAATAATGCCAGTAGATAATGACATGACGTGCAATTGAGTGAGGGCATGCTTTACTGTTGGGGGGCAATAAAGCATACTTACACAATGCTTTATGCTGCCATATCAGACTCCACAGTGAATATCTAAACTTACTCTTTCTCTCCCAACATCTTGCACTGTATTATACTAAGCTAGTATAGTTTAGTGTATAGCCCTGTATTTTTTGTTATTGTTGTAATTACTGTAACAATTTGTGTATTGAGTAATGGTGGCAACTTCCTTCAGGATCAATACAATATCTATCTATCTATCTATCTATCTATCTATCTATCTATCTATCTATCTATCTGTCTGTCTGTCTGTCTACTATCTACCTATTTATCCATCCATCCATCCATCCATCTATGTATCTGTCCATTCATCCACCCATCGATCCATATAAAGCAGTACTACACTATAACTGTATATATGCCTATATACAGCAGAACCTTTGCTATGGGTCCATTGGTTCAGTACTGAAGAGTCCATATTTGTGGCCTTTTCTACCGGCTCAAGATTGGTACCAATAGTACTAACGGTATTCACGGATGCTCCTCTGTCTTTGGTAACACTGGCAGCTGAAGTTAAAGTCCACTTAGTGAATGCTTCACTCTTGCAGGTGATAAAACCGCCAAGGTTATTATGACTGTTCTGTTTCTGGCTGGTGGAAAATGAACCAGAACTAGAAGTGTCAGTTCTGTCAGCTCCCAATTCGTGTTTTTAATGGGCATTGGAGAAATGGCCTTGCTTGTACTTCCTTATACAATTACTGCAGATCTTTTCTGTAAGGGTGGGCATATGTAAACATGTAAAAGTGACATCACAACCATGATAAATGAAACTGACCTGGTTTTCCAGCTTCATTTTCACATATGCACTTAAAAGTGAATGGTATCTCTCTCTTTCTCTCTCTCCCCCTCTCTCTGTCTCTCTCCCTCTCCCACCCACTCTGTCATTCGGAGTCTCTCTCTTTCTCAGTCTTTCTTTCAATCTCTCTCAGTCTCTCTCTTTCTCTCTCTCTGTCTCACTCTCTCTCTCTCTCTCTCTCTCTCTCTCCCTTTCTCTCTCTCTCTGTCTCTCTCACTTCAGCAAACTACAGCATTCATTTCAGAATAAGAGACAATAAAGCAGTTCATGCTTGCAATATATTTACAAGTTGAACCTATAAAACCAATTTTACCCATGGTTCTTGTGTAATGGCTCGTTGTAGTGAGCAAACAGGCCATATTGTCAGGGGAGCCATGTGCCGCCGTGTGTTTGTGTCCCTTTCCTTTCCAAACTTAATGTTCTTTATGAGTTTTTAATGTGTTTTCCACAAGTCTCTGCCCATAACTAACAAGTAGGCCGCATTATCAATCCCACAGCTCAGCTCTCTTTACTGGGCAATATTTCCACACCGGCTCTACACTGTTGTTGCCCCTTCAAGTGGAAAAGATTCTCCTAGAGGACACGGAACAAGGCTGGATGATGATTTAAACAGCTTTCCCCTTGGAGGGAAGGCAGGGTCCGCGAGGGCGACTTCGGGGAGCAGCAGACTAAGACTGCATGGCGAGAAAAACAGTAGGATGTCAGTTTACTAACAGAAGGTTTGAAACGAGAGTGAAGAAAATAATACCCAGATCAGCTCTAAAGGACAGGTTCATCTGCATCTTTGAGACTACAGATGAGTCTCAGCCTCATTAGAGTGACTTTGCTTATTTTAAAAGTTGCAACCAACTCAACTTTGTGAAACAAACAGCCTATCGGCTAAACAGAAGACTAATAACGTGCCTCTTAGGGCTGGACCAAGTCATTTGAATGCTCTTGCAGCCATTTCCATTCCACAACCCACCTGGACCCTTGATCACAACTCTGAATAATCAGAATCAGAAATCTTTGCAATGATGTGTGCTTATACTGATACTTACCTGAGGACTACTAGGCTGTGATGAGGGTAACTCTAAAACTGGGAGCTCGGAGCTTCAAACCTATCTGCTGGGGTGAGTTTTGGGAGTGGTAGAAGAGAAAAACACTCCTAATTTCCTAAAACCATGAGGAAGAAACACATAGGGAAACCATGACCCAAAAAAAACCACACACACACACAGGTTTCTGCTGTTACAATACAAGTAGTCAGGGGCGCCAGAAGCATTTTTAATGTGAGGGGGACACATCGGGCTACGCATGGGGGGGGATTGGGGTTTGGGCTAGGGTTAAGGGGGCGGGGTTAGGGGGTTGGGTGGGGTTAGAGGGCAGGGCGGGCTTTGGGTGGGTGAGTGGTTGAGTCCCAGCCGTTGTCCAGGAAACAATAAGTGGGGGGGACATGTCCCCCCCGCTATAATGGTTCCGGCGCCCATGCAAGTAGTGTAGGTTAAGATTACAGTGAGGAGTACATGCAGGGGTTGCATTCATTAAGCTTGACAGAGGTTCCTGAGGGATCTGTTTGGTGCCTCTTCATTAACATCTCTGGGGCATCCCGGTGAGCCTTTTCCATCCCAGTAGGAGGGCAAATTGCAGACGGAAATGGCTCCAAAGTGGTCAGCTGGGTGCAGAGGGCAGAAGGACCCACAACAGAATCAGAAAACTTTATTGATCCCAGAGGAAATTGCTCAACATCCTGCATCAGTATAATACGAGGCAGCAAGTCAGAGAGACACAATGGACAAAACAAATCTCAGTCCTGGTCAAACTGTATTATGTGGATCTGGTGTATTTTTATTGAGAAACTGAGACTAGTCCCCCAGGTATCTATTATCAGATGTAACAGAATTGTGAATTAGGCTTGATGAAAATATAACTGTCTGAAAAGATGCGGTGGCATTTCTCATGAAGCTCGTGCTAGCCTTCACCCTCCCAGCCTAATAACATTGTGTGTTGGGGAGAACTAGCTAGTGGGTGGAAATGGACATGGCTAAATTGAAGAAAAAAAAAAAGAAAAAACTGAGTTGAGTTGGTTATGCACAACATGTGGCAAGAAACAAACCTGTTTATTTCCAGTTTTCTCAAAAGCTGACTGGTTAAATCTGAGAATTTAACCACACTGCTATTTAGAAAAGGTGTGATTTAGCCATTCTGTGTATTCTTTGTTAATTCCATTTCTTAACTCCAACATGCCGTATCTACTGCTATATCTTTAATAAACGTGCAAATGCAGAATGAACTAAATATTGGTTTAAATTTCAACAGTAGCTAAACTAGTTATAGCTATGGGCAGCCATATCTGCTCAGTGTGCACCACATCTAGCCCACAGGGAGTAGTTCCAGACCCTGTTGTCCTGACCATGAATACGATCTGGAGCCAACCAGTTGTCTACAATAATCATTTCGCAACACTGTTTAAATCCATACTGTCAACTTCATAGACTAATCATTGAAGCCCTAAATACCTCTCTACAGTTAAAGCACTTTTCCATAGGTATACAGGAACTGTGCTGTTCCTAAACTTTACTGTGAGTGGCACAGAAGTTTCTGATGCATCAGCAGCACATTTTTTAAAATTAGAGCAGCTTTTGATCAGAATCAGAATCAGATTCACGTTTACTGGCCAAGTACACATACAAGGAATTTGATTCCGGCCGATGGTGTCTCTCAAGCACAACAGTATAAAACAACAACAATATGTAAAGGCACAATGAACAATCCACTGAGCAATAAAATATACGATAATGTACAATCTACAATATGAGTATGCAATATGGATTTGTATATACAAATATAAAGAGAAATATTAATAAATGTATGTAACTATTATTTGTACATATAATGTGTATATATTATTTATAAATATATGTACGTACATATGCATATATATATATATATATATATATATACACATCAATATATATTGATATTGAGGTCTTTTATTTTTTATAGTCTTGTTTGGGTTGTTTCATTTTTTCTCGACATTGTTTAACTGCAATGAACACCTTGGTTCTAGTGGCATTTAAAAAACACTCTCACTAAAGTATATCTTGAGCCCAAAATGTCTGGTTGCACTTTGTCGACTTCCCAGTTGTTAATTTTGTTGCTAATAGAATAACAATGGCCTCTTTCCCAGTCAATCTTTTGTCATGACAACATTTTGACTAGACGGCAATGTCAAAGTCAGCTCGGCTGCAGCCCGCTTTTGGCCCTGCCGTCCAGCAGCACAGGTACGGCGTGGGTTCACCCCTCATCAAAACGTGAGAGCAGAACCCATGGCACTCCCTGTCCATGTAATGTGAGTGGCCGTTTTAGAATAAAGCTGACGAAGGTTCACTTGTTGCTCTGTTTCTGTAGTCGATCACCATAATGATTTATAATTGGCCAACCAGCTCCATCGGGGCACTTGAGCCCCAGGATCCCTCAGCTTAATTAAAAGGTTTATTCAACGGTTTTAACACCGCCTGTGCTCTCCGACCAAGAACAATTACAGCTGGCAGCTAATTAGCCGCAGATAAATTGGCGTTGTAATGATGGAGCTGCGGAGATTGAGGGTAATGAGTGTGATACCTGTGTGTAGCTGATCTGTTCTTGGCAACACAAGTGATGATTGTTCACAAGCGACAAAAGGAGAACAAAGCAGAACAGCAGCAGCAGCAACTGTACTGTTCAAGCCTTACTTACAGCTGTACATGATTGTATTCAGTGATAAGACATGCAGTTGGTCTAAAATCTGGAGTCCCAAGACTATTTTTGTCCATTTTGTGACATAACAGCATGTCAAACAGAGTCAGAAACCACATAAGCAAGAGATTATCGAAGTAGATGGCAGTAAATGAGCATTTCTGCAGCTTTTTGTTGAATCATGGAATTCACAAGAAAACGTAAATATAAATGAAGGTAATGTATGCCAGTTTTTACCCTTGTTTTCTTATTACAACTGCATATATAAGCTATCAGCAGTTGTTATATGTTATATATATATATATATATTATATCCAGAAGATCTGAAATCTGTGACTTTCCTAGATCCAGATTAAGCATGTCTCTCACTACAGAGTATGTCAAAATAATTTAATTAAAAAATGTATTAATTAAAATACTATTTAAAATACTATTTTTTGATTTTTTAAATTAATTGAACGACCTGTATAAATCATATACTCATAATGTCAAAGTGAACTTTATTTTCATCTCAGTGATAGACATGTATAAAGTGAGATGAGACATGTATAAGTGTAAAGGGACCATTTGTCAGACGTGAACACACCACAGCACACAGTGTGAACAGTGTGAAAGTCTTTCTCTACATTTAACCCATTAATACATTTAACCAAGTGAAGCAGCGGGCAGCCAGGAACACAGCGCCCGGGGAGCAGAGTGTGGGGACATTAGCTTGCTCAAGGGAACCTCAGAGGTGCCACTAGCAGTCCTGGGACTTGAACCCACAATCCCCTGATAGCAGGGGCAACACCCTTACCACTAGACCATTGTACACAATGGGGCTCCAGATTTTACAAAAAGACAAATACAAAAAGACACAAAGAATACACATATATAAATAAAGCATAAATATAAACTCTAAACTAGAAGTAAAAAATTACTGTTTAGTAGAAGAATGGTATAAGGTCATTTCTAACATTTAAAAAAATGCAAAAAGTTTGCATCAGCAGTCAGGTTCAAAGTGAAAGTGCCCATTTTGTCATACATGAACACACAATTCTCCCTCTGCATTTAACCCATTCACCAGGTGAAGCTGTGGGCAGCCAGGAACATAGCACCTGGTGAGCAGTGTGTGGGGAGGGTATCTTGCTCAACAGTACCTCAGAGGTGCTTAGCAGTCTTGGGAACTGAACCCACAACTTCCTGATCACAGGGCAAATGCCCTAACCACTAGGCCCCCAGCTGCCCCAACAGCAGGGAGACCTGTAGAAAGTGCCATTATTGCACCAGCTCTAGACTCAGAGGTGGGACTTGAACCCGCACTGTCTTGGTCGCTTCCCAGTCCAGGCTATCGGGGAAAACGACAATACTGGAATTTAATTGTGTGCTTTATATGTGCAAAAGATCATCGATGGTTCAAAATAAATATACAGTCAGTCTACAATAATTAGAGGAACGCTGAGACAGTAGCCTGGATCAAATGTAACCTGGATCTGCTTTATCCATGTAGCTGCAAGTGCATCATAGAAGAGCATGAGCCTATAAAAGGACCAACGGTGGGACTTAACTGTGGGAGTTTGTAGTTCTGGTGAAAGTAGTTTGTGCTAAGAGAGGAGGAATAAGGAGGAGTAGTGGGTCGGGAAGTAGTCACTTAAAACTTAAACCGTTGTGATTGTTCCTTTACTGCCATCACCATTACTTTGTGTTAAATGCATTCTTGGAAACTTGACGACGAATGTTCATACAAGTCACCTCCTGATGTGGCCCCACAAATTCAGGATGCATCCAGGTATTTGAGTTGTTTTTTATTTTACATACTATATTGATCCCAGAAGAAATGACGAGTCCTCAGCATTTAACCCAGTCTCCTGGGTGAAGCAGTGGGCTGTCGACGGTGCAGCCCCTATGGTGCAGAGTGTCAGGATGGTACCATGCTCAAGGGTACCTCAGTGGTGCCACGGGTGGTCCTGGGAGTCAAACCCAGCACCCTCCGATTGCAAGACAACTCCCTAATTACCAGACCACCAGCTGCACAAAATTTGCTCGTATTGTGGATTCCGATAAACTCCACTGATTTAGTGCCTGGCTCTCTACCGCTGAACTACGTGCCTTTCTATGGTAAATGTTACTGACACCGAAATTTTGTCCAGGATTAAGCTTCATTTATGTCTGGGAAACCAGAGGTTTAAGTGCTGTGCAAATAAATGTTTTAGCCTACCATTTGTTCAGGCCTTGTGGAACACAGATAAAACCATGAGCAAACAACCTACTGTTTGTTCGGCTTGTCTTCTGTAGGCTCACTGATGTCTAAAACTGACGAAGACACAGATTTAATTGATTTTTGAAGCATCAACAGGTCCATGCTCATTTTTATGCCACCATATAATTTTATGTCACCATATCAGAATCCAGCTTGAGCCACACACAGGCCTTGTTCCCGGTCTGCATAGTAACACACTGGATGGTTTGGTCAGAAAGGGCACCGTTGATGGTGTCCTAATTCGACATTGTACTTAATATGGCCTATGCAGTTTAGGATGGGTCCGGAGGAAGCATCCGTCCTGCCATTGAAAACCAACCCTCACGGGGTGACAGGATCACTTGTGATTAGTGGCCATGAGTGTGTGTGAAGGAGGCGATGACAGGACTCAAACAGGATTTGATGTACTTTGACAGATTCAGAGTGAGACCTGACTGGCCTTTTTTAACATGTACGTGTCCGAGACCTCCTGGGGACTGGACAGCGCACCTCAAAACCTGACTGTTCAACCTAAAACCTATAATGATGTTGCAAACCCCTTAGCGTGATAGGACCTGTAGCAGAAGTCGCTTTTAACACTTGACTGAACATTTCCTGCAGCGTGAATAACTGTATAATCAGGATAAGCTGTTTTGTCCATATCGCACAGCCCTTGCAGGCGCTAATCATTTTCAGGCTGCATCCAAATGAACTGAGTTACCCAAGTGATTACAACTGTGATTCTGGTCACTACATGTGTGTGCCAGAGCGTCTCACTCGCCTTTGTGTGTCTGTGTGTGTGTGTTTCTCCGAGTGAGTGGTGCTCCCTGTCTCCATAGCAACACACCGTGTGCATGCTCTGTGTGTGTTTGTGCTCTGTGTCTCTGTGTGTGTGTGTGTGTGTGTGTGTGTGTGTGTGTTTGTGTGTGTGTGTGTGTGTGTGTACGTGAGTGAGAAAGCTTCTAGCG
>JBBPCX010049960.1:0-14816 GCA_037974365.1 Hydrocynus forskahlii | reverse complement strand
GTTGTTTGTGGCTGTGCCGGTGTGGCTGTGCGGGTATGTTTGCTGCTGTGTATGGCTGTGCAGGCGTGGTTGGTGTTGTGTGTGGCTGTGCAGGCGTGGTTGGTGTTGTGTGTGGCTGTGCAGGCGTGGTTGGTGTGTGTGGCTGTGCAGGCGTGGTTGGTGTGTGTGGCTGTGCAGGCGTGGTTTGTGTGTGTGGCTGTGCAGGCGTGGTTGGTGTTGTGTTTGGTTGTACAGGTGTGGTTGGATTTGTGTGTGGCTGTGTAGGCGTGGTTGGTGTTGTGTGTGGCTGTGCAGGTGTGGCTGTGCGGGTATGGTTGGTGCTGTGTGTGGCTGTGCAGGTGTGGTTGGTGCTGTGTGTGGCTGTGCAGATATCCCCTCTTGTGGCTCTTACGCAACTGAAGTCTCCAGCTATTATTAGGAATGAGTCTGGATTTGCTGTTTGCAGCTTGCTTATGGCCTCGTACAGTTCAGCTAGTGCCTGGTTAGCATTAGCGCAAGACGGGAGGTACATACCGAGCACCAGCACACAGCTGAACTCCCTCAGCAGGTAGAAAGGCTGATTTCTGACTGACAAAATTTCAGTCAGCTAAGAACAGTGCTTTGCGCGGGCAGCAGTGTACACCAGTCTCTGTTTGTGTACACACACAGTCCCCCACCGCAAGTCTTACCGGAGAGGTGTCCCTGTCCGCTCTGAAGATGGTCAGTCCCTCTAGCTGAATGGCCATGTCAGCGATGTTTGCATGAAGCCATGTCTCGGTGAAAATAAAAACTCACTGGTTGGCTCATTGCAGCTTTATGTGACCAAGTTTGTTGTCCAGTGATTCGATTTTTGCGAGGAGAACATGAGGCACTCAAATTGTGTTTTGTTTATAAATTAACGAACAAAGACTAATATTATCTGTGTCAACACTCACTTCCCAACGACTTGAAACCATATTTGACAGTTTGGACTACATCTCCACATCTTCAACAACTAAAACGCACACATTACTCCCTATTCCTTATGTAGTGCAGAATGCAAAAGACTGTGGTTAAACTACCTGTAGCACTGTGACTTTGAGGAATGTGGGAGCTTTTCTTAGGCACGCCTCTGATTCTTCTCTTCTTTCCTGTGTCCCTCTCCTCTTCCTGCCCTTCTTCCTCAGAGCTGCAGGATCTGGATTCTGTGATACATATGAGCTTTAGATACGATGATTTAAGGTTCACAAAAATAGAACTTTGCACTCCTGCAAGGTTTACCGTTTTTCTTCTGCCACGGTTTGTCATTAGGCTTGAACAGCTTTCTTGGCTTCATTTTAATGGCTATTTCACTGGGCACGACTTTGGTCTCCCCATCATCGCCCTCATCACTGTCCTCTCCCTCGGACAGACTCTCAGACTTGCATGAGCTTTGCCACTTCCAATGGGCTGATGGACCTAATGAAATGGTGTGTTAGATATCAACATTTGTGAATGAATAATGTGTGTAATGTATTGTTATTACCTGACTGAAATTCTGCCTTTTCAACCTTGCTTCCTTGGGAACATTTAGGTGTTTTCTGTGAAAAGCAACAAATTCATGTTTAGAAAGACAGTTTATTTATGCCAGATTGTAATCTAACTGAAACCTAAGCTTGCCAGAGGCAGAAAATACGACCTCAATGTTGGTGCAGATCATAGCTGTTTTGTTAACAGATCCATGCGAAGACTGGCTCAGTGTCACCATGGAGATTTCAGAATCCTTGTCGAAGGATGCATGGAGGCTCTGGTAGCAAGCACTGTTCAAAAAGTCTTTCAAATCCTCCCCTAAGTCTTGAGAATTGAGCAGTGAAGAGCAGACAAGTTCCTCCCTACCTGTGGAGGCGATGAGGGGCTGGGCCGTAGAAAGCCCCGGACTAAGCTCAGCATCCTGAATCTGGTCAATGGGACAAGGGAGAGGCTGAACAAACAAAAAACAAACTGCTGACTGCACATTCCAGTACAGTCAATCGACTCTGAAAATCTAGTTCCATAGTTGGCATATAAAAAGGACATAAAAGGATGAAAAGTGCACAGAAGGACAAAATACTGCTAGGAGTAAAATTACTTGTGGAAACAGTTGTGGTTAAAATGATGACATCAACCCTAAGGTTAATTTTGTTGACTTCATGATAACACTAAGTGAAGTAATTATTTTGTTCATTATACAGTTATCTTTGTAGTTATCTTACCTGACATACTTCTTCAGTACCTTGCGTCTTGGCAGCAGGGGTTACAGAGGGGTGCAGAGAAAGTTTGACACTGTTACGGCCCACTGAATTCTTATAGAAAGACGAAGCCTGGATCCCTTTGAGAGGGCTTGGCAGCTCAAAAGGGGGCAATACAGCACCAACAGGAGAGAATGATGGAAGGGGTGTAATAGGAGATCTGGTTAAAGGTGTACTCTTGTCTGCAGCTAAGGGAGAAGCACACATTCCTTGAATATGAATGACAATGGTTCTAAGGTTATAATACAAGACATTTAAATAGATGTGTTTTACAGAAGATAATTTCTTACATCTCAGCTTTTCAATGGAGAATGGAGATGGGCAAAAGGAGAGTTTAGCAGCACTCTGTTCTTTTGGAGTCTGCTGAGGAGCTGGAGTCTTCTTAGTGTTTGACTGCTCAAGAGGCAAATATTTACCAACTTCCTTCTTATCTATTAGCTTATCTGTGTCCGAGTGTGTGATGGTCTTTCCTGGTTGCTTCTCATTTTTCTCTTGTTGTTCAATCACACCATATGAGGTCATCTTAACATCTTTTATCACTTGTTTTTTGGTCTGAACTGTTTTTTTCTGCGGGTTCTGTGACTGTTTAATGACAAACTTGTGTTAAGTGCATTCGTCAGTGAAAAGAAAACTCTAAGATATCACAGACAACATTTGTAATACTCTTGGTTTACAGGCATAGACCCTACCTTGGACAGAAGACCCAGTGATATGAAGGGAGAGCTGGCCAAGGCTGCACTCTTTTCTCCAGCTAGGAAACAGACACAAACATACAAGTGCATAAACTTAGATACACATGTGCAATTTATAGCACGTAAATATAATTAAGAGATTAGGATCTATATGCAACAGATACAACCTTACATCTCATTTTGTTAGTGGAGGGAGGAGAGAAAGAAGAGATTCTGGAGGAACAAAATTCTTTTTGTCCATCATGAGTGGTGAATTCCATGGAAGCTGCTGCCTTGTTCTTTCTCTTGGACTGCTCAGGGCTTGAAGGCACTCTCTCAGCTTTCTCTTTCAAAACCTTATGACAAGTTTTTGACTTTGCTTGATTGTTTTCTTGCATAGTTTGTTCAAACAGAGCTCCAGACGATGTCTTATCTTTATTCTTTGCTTGTCCTTTTGTCTGAAGTGAATCTCTCCTCTGAGGCTTCTCTGTCTTTTTGATGATCAACTTCTGTTCAATGTGGTATAAGAAACAAATCTCACTGACAGTTCAGTCAGAGAAAACAATAGACAATAGATTACATTTCAGAATATTTATAGAAAGACAAAAAACATGCCTTGGCTGGAGGTGGTTGAGCAGTCTCAGACTCACTATCAGAGTCTGTCAACTCTACGTATGATTTAATCTGAGCTGCAGATCTTTGGGGTCTGTCCATAGGCTTCCTGCTGACCACATCTTGGTTTTTGTTATCCTGCTCCATCACCTTCTTCTGTCTCTTCTGACAGACAAACACAAAAAATCAAGTCATTCATAAGAAGACTTTCACAACAGAAGATTTAGCATACCTGGCACTATAAATTAATGAGACATCTTTGTCATCCAGCAGTGTCTATTTACTTGGCCTCACCCTCATTTGTTTGGGCAGCACTTTTGCAACCTTTGGTGAAGGAAGATGCATGTTTGGACTCTCAACTAAAAGAAAGAGAGAGAATTTTATTTACATCTTTCTCGTCATTTGGAAGACATTGCAATACTGAGGGAACAGTGAGATTTAATACAAAATAAAAAAGCAAATATAGTGTTACTCTGAGTTAGCAAAGATTAGTTAAGAGTTTTTAAATCAAGGAAATGTGAATAACTAAAATCGTTAGTGTTCTCTCAATTCCAAAGAAAGTAATTGGATATGGATGAACTGCTTTCACAGGTTCTGTTTTGGCACAGACAAAATAGGCTGGAGGTGTGAAAAGCATACATGTGGTGTCGGCAGGTGGAAGAGTTGGCTTGACTGGCTGCCTGGTGTAGTCTGCCACTTTAGGTCGGGGCCGTCTGTTTGCTGACTTTAGCCAGCTAACCTCTGTCATATTATCAGTATCGGTGTCGCTGAAGAGATGCTTCTTCACATTTCGACCAGAAGGCTACATACACATACACACATGAACACCCATACACAATTACTTTTTACCTTGCCAAATACATTATAATGCGTCTATGAAAACAGTAACATTGACAGGTCATTTTCACTTTCAAAATGGTGTGTGCAATCTTTGACTTGAAAATTATGTCATACCAATGGTTAAAAAAAAAAGAAAGGAACGTAGGCATTGAAAACGTTAGTGAGGAACAACTTCTAAAGAGAATGGGAGAAGGAGAGGGAGCCAGATATTTCACTGATTACATAAAGGTCAACATTTTTAATTTAGTTGTACAGCATGAAAGATTTTGAGGACTTTTACTGGTCTGATACAGATGAAAGTCCCTATATGGTCATAAGGTATTACTGGAGTGCCATAAAATATCAGAGATTTTAAAGGTTTAACATGTAACAATATTATAATATTAGTAGCTTATGCTGGCAAACACCCACTAAAAGATTTAAATGTCTGACCTTCGCTTGAAGGTGCTTCTTAGCTGAGTTGGAGAGAGTCAGGGAATTACTGAGGACACAAAAATAAAAAAAAGATAAGCATATACATATTTTGTGCCACCAGATTTATTATCTCCTTAAAATTCTCAGGATGCAATGCAAACTGGTTGAGTTATTCCCACATTACGCAAGTGCATAATATCCTGGATTACAGATTATAGATCCTTATTGCTTATTAATGCTTATGAATTGATGATTTAGCACAGAGTCTTGATAAATAAGTGTTTGTAGCTGCAGCATGTTGTTTTAATTGGAGCCTGTATATTTACTGTACCAGAAATATACTGATTCAATATCATGCCACAGGAGCTTCAATTCTGGCCCATCAGGGCAGCATCAACAACAATTAAATTATTTGCCTGCTCAAACAGATGTTTAGGTATGTTTGAGCGGGGAAGTGTGCTGGACAGTACATAAAGATGTTACCTGCTTTCCGTTCCAGACTTCCCAGACGGCCTCCTAGATTTCTTCTGCAAAGAGAAAGACTCATTTAGGACTGTATGCATAGCAGAAAATTAATACATGCAATGCAATCCATGTTGGTAAGAAAATTTTGTCCCTACCTCACTGAAGTCCACCCTGAATTCAAAAACATCCCTGTTGAAAATGACCAGACAACCGCTTTATATACACCTTTCAAATACTATACTTGCCACCTTAATATGATGTCTGGTGTTCTTCAATACTTGTTCTAAGTTGTAATGTTATAATTTAGTACTCATGCTGATTTGATGGTTTCTTGGACTGGTCATGTGACCCCAGAAATTTTGATGCCTTTGCCTAAAAGAACAAATACACAATATTAACCTGACAATAAATCTTGTAAAAACTTACCTGTATTCAGTTACATTCATGCTTTAACTATCACCAAGATGAAGCAACGCCACTTTGAGATAACCGCTTACTTACAGCTGAAGCTGGACACCAACTCTTGTTGAAAATGTACCTGGAGAAAATTAAGCACAAGGATTAAATAAAAATATTTGGGACTACAGAAACACTTCATGATATGCCCATGTTACCTGTTAGTTGATGCAATTTTAAACTGCGAGGTAACCTCTGGTGCTACTTTAACAAAAGCAGTGCTCTTACAGTGGCTGGATATCTGATTCACCATGCTGTCTGTAGCTTTTGGTGTCTTCTAAAGAGAATGAAGAGAAAAGCTCATAATGTAATTTTTGACATGGTAGTAGAATGTTAGCATGTGTGTGTGCCGCACAAAGTGCATCAGAGACAACAGTGTTAGTGGTTTTAAGTTCTGACATATCTAACCTGCTGGTTCACCTGTCAGATGTAAAATTATTGATAATAGTTCATCTGATGCTGTCGTTCTTCATCTGTGACATTTTTGTTGGACTATTCTCAGCCCAGTGAGGACACTGACCTACATAAGTCCAGCAGCACTAACACCACCCAAATAATACCTGCTCACTAGTGGTCCAGTGGGGTCTTGACCATTGATGAATTGGGTAAAGGGGGCTACTAAATGACGCAGAGAAACAGATGAACTACAGCCTGTAACTGTAATCTACAAAGCACACCTATACTGTAAGGGGAACTGATAAAATGGACAATGAATGTAGATACAAGGTAGGTGTACCTAATGAAGAGGCTAGTCTGTGTATTCATCTATATACTGCTACTGTTACTGCTATTACTAAAACAAAAAGACACGAATAACCACGAAGAGATGCTCCATTTTGCTTACTCAGTCTTTTTTGAGACAATCCCTTTTCTAAGGTACTTTTCTTCTAAAGCTGATCAAAATCTGACTCTGTCCTGACCTGTAAACTGTCCCTTCCAAGCTCTCACCATATCATTGCTCTTTGTCTGTCTACTCTGAGTGGGTTTAGCTGGTTTGGGTCTCTGCGACTGTTTCACAGACCCAGGCCCCACCTCAGGACCTCTAGACACTGACAGGTGTAGCCCCACGGAGGACTTTTCCTTTGGAAGCGCAGTGCAGGGCTCCCCCTGCTGCTCCTGCTCCCTCAGCACCTGCTCCAGTCTCTGGGTGAGCTGCGCATGAAGCTCCTTGTGGGTCAGGACCCCAGAACTACGTTGGGCTGACGATGGCTGTTGTGGGAGCTCTGTGCCAGGAGATGCCACAGCATTGAGCTCTGGAGAAGATGAAGATGCAGAGCAAGCAGACACATACTGTTCATGTATATCACTCAAGAAGACATACAGGAATTTAAAATGTTACAAAAACTACCCAATTTATTGTGTACATTTATCATCAAATGCCAACCACTGTCACTGATAAGGCTCATACTAAGCCTCACCTGACCGTGGAAGTTCCTGTAGACAAGGCAACAGTGATTCAGACACAGAAATTCTCTTGAGACCTGGTAATCTGACAGAGAAGGAACACACACAAAACTTCTTGTGCACCGAACCCAACATTGACAGAGAGCAGTAAAGAGAATGAAACAACGGGAAACCTTACACGGCTAATTAAAATTTTTATTTCTTTTGTAACATTACTACAATTAATATCATAAGCGGTCATTTTTGTTTTTATGCAATAAAGCTTTAATTTTTTTTTCTTTCAGCAATTTCAACATGGATAATTATGCCTCTGATTACATAATAAAAATAATACAAAGACATCTTTAAAGATGATTTTGTATTTGAATTAATGTTCTAAGAGCCCAATTCTTTGACAAAATCCAAATGTTTATACTGTCATACTTACATAGAAGTTTCTTTCCTCATCACAGGCTGGGAGTCTGGAATTATACTGCTGTCTTTTTTTTTTTTTTACCAGAGTAAGAAAAAAAAGTTTTTAAAAGTTTAAATTCAGTGTTTAGTGTGTTGTTAGAAATGACCATGGTTGCAACAGTGAATCACAATAAATAAATAAATAAATGAACTTTCCCTTTCTGCATCATGTCAAATAATAACTGGACATTATTCAAAATCATAAAAGAAAGATTAATCAATTTGCAATAACTGTTAATTAAAGCCCTAGACATATCTGATCTTTAACACTTAATGGATGACATAATTATACCTAAAGGCCGTTCGTCAAGCTCTTGATCAACTTGCACCATTTCTAGTACTCTGTTGATTGGAATGTGCTGCAGAGACAGTAAATTCTGTTTTATTAAGGTCACATGAGAGACGCAGGTAGAGAAATCAAGGTTTGTCAAATAGTAATAAAAACATACCATACAGTAACTTACCCTGTGATATCTTTCTGCCTCTTGGTGATCTTTCCTGTCCTGTGGTACATCTTCATTCTGAGGAGGTGCAATTGCCTAGTACCACACACACAAGTTTATTTTTATGAAAAAGAAACTATGAATATAGCCTTTGAGTGATGCAGTATATTAAAACATATACACAGACCCGTTTTTTATTGTTTTCCTTGTCCTCACTGACTGAAGTCACCCTGTAGGATGACCTAGTAAACAAGAACTCTCTCAGTTCACTTTCTTTCTTGCTTGCTGAAGAGGTCACCATCTCCAGAGATGGCTTTATCTTTGCTTTCCTAGCTGGGGTACCTATGATAAAACGCAATAAGAGCTTGAAAGACAAACGAAAATATGCATGTTTCTGTACCACATATTGAAAATGCCGAAGAAGTGATGACACATGCAAAAAAACTGATGGGACAAGCATTCTTTTATGAATGTGTAGTCAAATACACCAAAACAACAAAAAGATGCGTGAGTTGACCTACTGGCAGGAATAACACAACTGAAAGGGCTTCTTCTCAGCTTACGTCCTGCACTGCACGAAACATACATGCATGACTCAGAAACTTTACTCCTCTGTGGGGTTTCTGTCTGAGAGAGAGAAAAAGAGCGAGAATTAGACAGAGAAACAAGAATTAGGCATTAATCATTATAGGCAAGGAGGAAATCACAAATTATTACCTGATGATTGTGATGTTGTGCGTCTTTCTCATGATATGACAAAAAATGGAATGGTGTACTGTTCTTCACTGAGGAAGGCACTGTTTTCTCCACAGGCTCAGAAGACACCTGGCTCTCGGGAAACAGAACCTGCTCATAACATCAAAACCACATTTATCAGTCAAACATACCAACATGAAACATATACCTTAACCGCACTGTGATTTTATTTCACACAACGTATCAGAAAATTTCTGTAGTGTCCATACCGGTAATTCAATATCAGAAATGGAAGTGATGCTGGCATGGAACTCTTCTAAAGGTATCACTGTACAGATCTCATCTAATCCATCTTTGTTAAAAAAATTCATTAGCTACCACTCATATTACCCTATTCTCTAAAATATAATAACAAAAAACTTAATAAACTGGAGCTGACAAAACAACTGCACAGTTGTTTCTGACTTGCGAGCATGAATGTTAACGTAGACGTTCTCAAACCAGTCCTCAGGGCCCAACAGGCGTCCACATTTTTGCTGCATCCCAACTCACACAGGGGTGTAGAAAAAATATCAATCATCTGGGGACTGGTTTACGAAGTACTTTGCTAAACTTGCAACACATTTTACAGCTTAATCAATCATTGGCCTGTGTGTCCACTCAAGGACAGGCAAAAGGATACCATGCTCAACTGGAACATTTTAACTTCCCATAACCATCGCTACCATCTCAGAAATTTTCTTTACATTACTTAATCTTTGCTTTAGTCAGACATGCTGCTCACCTGTGAACCTCCTTCATCCTGAATGATCTGAACAGTGGTTTTTACCACAGATGTTGTGGTCTTCCTGACAAACTTCTGAAATGTCCCAGGGATAATATTATTTTCAAATTAATAAAACCTTTTACAGTGGTACTACAATTTTATAAAACAAATGATGCATTTACACTTTAACCAGACCACCATCACTTTACAACTAAATGAACGACACTTATTATTTCCTGTCCTCTTGCAAGTCAATTATTGTTAATTAGACAACAAACCTGACATACATTGTTCTGGTTTAGCTAGAAGACACTGTGTGCACTATGAGAAAGTTAAATTCAGCATTTGGTCTGTAGCACCACATCAAACCACAGACTACAGCAAACACTTGGTTTACCACAACTCACTTTATTCTTGGCCTCGCCATACACTTTCTTGGCAGTCTGGAGAACGTCTATAGAGGAGCTGAAGTGGATGGTGAGTCTAGAGCCCTCGATATTGCTCACATACATTGGCTCAGTCAGAACCAGCTGAAGCACCTTCACATCTTTCTCCTCTAGGAAGTCACACTCAGTAAAAATATACTTTAACAATCAATCACTTTCTCCATTGGACATGAGCATTTCACCTAAATACTTCAGGAGCAGGCAGATCGGTAAAATTCTCTTTTGTAAAAGAGCAGGTAAAACTAAATTTTAGTTTAAACCAATACAGTAACCCCCCCGCTTTTACACGGTTAAGCAGTGACGACTTCAGTCCATCGCGGAACCAAACAAATAATTGTTCGCGGAACCCCCCGCACTATTGTGGAAACTGCAGATATCGTTCGCATTTTTTTGCTTTTGTGACACCTGGGCCACGTCGGCCCCGCCCCCTCGTCCTCCTTGCTGGTTTTGTTTGGGCAGCAGCGCTTAGCAACCCAGCATGAGGACGAGGGGGTGTGACGGACGAGACCCAGACGTCACAGCTTTTTTTGTGACAATATATAATTTTTCATGCATTAGAGTGCTAAATTATTATGAAGAATATAATTGACTAACATAACATTGACTGACAATTTTGTAACATAAATATTAACGTAAATTCAGCTCCGTTTCCATATAAAAAATAACAATAAATGTTTTGAAATTGTGGCGAGAAACATCTCGGGACGGTGAAATATCGCTGTACTCAGAGGCGGGAGGTTTGAAAGTAGCCAGTCCGAGAACGTTATTTATTTCTCCTTGCTGCTGCCCTTTGATGCAGCTGCAGTCCAGAATTTCCCCCCGAAGCGTCTCCAGTGTTCTCGTGTTTTTTGTTTTGTTCTTCTTAAAGCCCTGTATTTTCATTACTGTAAATTAAATTAATTTATTACTGCATTTACCTGCTTATACCAAAGACAACGCGCGTGCATGAATTTTAGTACAGTCTATACAGGGGTAACATCGGTATTTACATTTTAGTACAGTTTACATTCAGCGTAAACTGTACAGTACGGATACGGGTTTAACTTCACATTTTCTTTAAAGGTACTGTATTAAGCTGAGTATAAAAGGATTTGGGAGCATATTTGGGGACATATTTAGGGTTTACACTGTAAAATGGGCATTTTTAGGCTTTTTTCCCCCCCACATCACAACAACGTGGTTTTTCACGTTGGGTGATCTTGGAACATTTACGGTTTTCCAAAAATATCTTGATTCCCTAAACTAAGTGTATTCAAATTTATGTCTTGTTCAAGTGTTATTTTCTGATTACCTTTCACTGTGTAACTGTAGATCTCATTTTCTGCTATGCACAGAGTGTCCCACTGTCCCTCCTGCAGAGAGATTTAAAAAACCCCACAAAATCTATAAAATCCAGGTGTAAAAAATTAAAGTATTTTTTAACAACAAAAAAATACCTGGGCTTGATCATCAGCTAGACAGAAGTAGAAGGAGATGCTTTGGCTGTCGAGGTTAAAGTCAATCCAGAACTCCTTCAGGTTCTCATCCACAGGCATTAGCAGCTGTGAGCGTTATCATTATTACATTTCTTGCTCTTTAGACATCCAGAACACTGCTATGCTTCACAAAAAGTATTACAGGTATGTGCACATAAATGCACTGACTTAACAAAATTTTTGCTAAATAAAGACTGACCGCATGCTTGTCCAAAAACACCTTAAGACAAGGGTAAGAGTACACACTGTAAGAAAGTAAACATAATAGTGTTAATAATACTGCCGAGGAAACAATCAGTGTGTTAAACACTACGGTTACTTAAGTGTTAATAAATGTACCTTCGTCCATCGCCTTGCATTCCATTAACCATATTTAAAAATTTCCGACAATCCTGCAATTAAAATCAAGTTTAAAAAAGGAATTAATCAGATTACACTATTTGCCAGTGATTATTCTTGACTAATTACATTTATGTAATTAATTAAGAGCATATTAATTTATAAGCAGATACTTAAGGACTAACCGTATGCAGTAAATCTAGTAAATAATGACAACTGTTATTTTTCTTCACATCTAGACAAATAAAGCAGGGTGCTTTATTTGTCTAGATGTGAAGAAAAAAAACCCCAGTTGTCATTAGTTTTATGTCAGTTCTAGGGTGCGTATGATCTTTACATTATATTAGCACATCCTCATATCTAAAACACTGATGAACATCTGGCACTGATGTACGTTGCTCTGGATAAGAGCGACAGCTAAATTGCCGTAAATGTAAAACATGTGTTCACCTTTCTACTCATCTAGATAATCCCCATACACTGATAATTTAAGTGACAGCTACAAAAAGAAAAAGAGTTTTAAAAAGCAATAGACTATGATATAAAATCTCACAGTCTCGAACTCTGAGTCCTGAATTTTGCTAAATGCAGATGCAACAAACTCCACGCTGAACCAGTGGTCAGACAGCTCCCTCCGCTGGGCACGTGAAGTCATTCTGCACAGAGCCTCCATCAAAGCCACCTGGAGATCATAGTCTACACAGTACCAAGCACGCACGTTAAAACACACATCAGGCACAAATTATTTATTAACAGTTTTGTCTCAAAAAAAAAAAAAACATTTGTGAAACAAAATTACAGTTTCAAGGGTATCATTTTTCACCTACCGCCTCCTTTAAGGATTCGACTGGCCAAACCATCCCTGTAGGGAAGGAAAGGAAAACAGATTTTTAAAAATATGATGGAATACATAATATCTCCATTTATACTTAAAAACTAGAGCATGTACATGACAGTGGATGTCTCCTGAGATGACAATATCTTCTTCTCTTTTCTCAGTTCTCCTGGGATCTTTCCCAGGATTACATTCAGTTTCCTGACTGCCTGTTATTGAGGACAAAATAAGAAAAGATGTTTTAGTTGACCATAATTCAGTTATTCTAAGATAATCAAGACTTAAACTTTGTAATGTTTCAGATATGATACTAATAAGGGGTAAAGATTTGCTAAGACGATTTTAAACATACAGAAACATCACAAAATGTAAAATGATTATTTGTTAGCTGTGCGGCCTTTCTTTAAAAAACCACTAACCTCTTTCTGGATAAGAATGTTAACTTGGGCATCAGAGGCCAACTTTCCAATGTGATGGAGAAAGGATTCTGTTACCTGGTATGCACCTGGAAACAGCTGCAAACTGAACATCTGATGGCTAATGTGAATTTTTGACTATAATTTTTTTTGTTTTATTTCACTATGGTAAAGATCAAGCTATACGATAGCTTTAAAATGAAACGCACGCTTACCCTCTTTGCAACTTCCATGAATAACCTAATGGGTAACAGGATTGAAAGTAAGGGAGAAATACGTTAATTCAAAAATAAAAATAAAAAAGCTGAACCTTACTCCACTACATTTGGTGAAATATCTATGGAACTGTAATTACTCACCATCAGTGCATCAAAGAAATCTTCAGCTAGATTTATCATCACCTCACTCCTCAGTGGCCCAGCCTCAGTCCAGAACTTTCTGATTTTTTCAAACCACTGAACCATGTAAACATGCATACTTCAAATCAAACCAACATTCTATTCCATCAGAAAACGGGACACAAGAATGACACAAAGGCCTGTGTACTTATCTTTTTGACAAGTCCTTGTGATACCACTGCGGATATCCCCTCTCCCCTTGGAAAGATCAGCGTGTCCCCCAACTTGTGAAGGACAGTAAATACCACTGAAGCATTCTTCACATTCTTGAGGTCCAGTTCCTATAGAAACCATAAATCATAATCTGGCAATGCATCACTGTTGTTTTCATAAAACATGGCAAAAACTAAACAAATACCAACCCTGATGATCAGCCTGTCTAGTTTGGAAATGAACTGCTTGGAGCATTTTGAAGTTTTTCCCTCTCTGGTCTCATCTAGTAAGAGCTCCTCCAGGGCCTGGAAGTTACCGTATTTCAAAGCCCTGTCCAAAAGACTCTCCACCTGAGAGTGAATGTTTATACAGTTCATAAGTCAACACCTCACAACAGGAATATTTGCTAAAAGACCAATCTGTTACTAAGACTGGTTCTGTCAAGCATCATGCAAGTTTGCACCACTGGGCCATTGAGAAACCTTCCCTTGTATCTCATGATGACCAGTTTCTCCTGGGACTGAAATTTTAAACATGATTGCTCCCTGCGCCTCACCTTCCACACATTTTATAAGCCTCAACAGAAACATGAATCATGCGATGCAATGATAGTTGAGGATAAAAAGACACACCTATACAGAGTTTAATGCATATTGTTATTGGAGCATTTTATATGTGACACTTAGTTCTTTACTTCTCTTAGGTATTAGTTCTCACCTGCTGGTCTGGATCAGATGCCATGAGTCCAGTCAGTCTTACCTAGGAGAAGTAGTACTTTTCAGTTAATGTCACTCATAAGCAGGCAAATATTTAAAGGTCAATCTATTGGTGAATGAATCCAATTCTGCTGATCGTTAATTGAACACTGTTATTTTAGGATAAAAACATAACTTCTGCAAATGTTACTACTACTGTTACTATTATTATTAACAATAATAATCACAATAATAATAATAATAATAATAATAATAATAATAATAAGAAGAAGAAGAAGAAGAAGAAGACAAAGAAAAAGAAGAAGGATTTTTAGAACAATACTGATATACTTTGAGTGTAAATGTAACTGCCTTAGAACTGAGTAGAATAATATAATTAGTAAAAATGAAATAGCTGTGAGGGTATCTAGGTTAAACGAACACTATATGGACAAAAGTATTGGGATACACCTGTTTTCAGGGTTGGGCTTGGACCTTTATTGCCAGAGAAGGACAATCTTAATACTTCAGACCAAAACATTTTGGACAGCGCCATGCTTCCAACTTTGTGGACCCAGTTTGGGGAAGAACCTTTTCTGTTCCAGCATGACTGT
>JBBPCX010049939.1:0-14817 GCA_037974365.1 Hydrocynus forskahlii | reverse complement strand
TGGAGAGAATTGAGTCAGAAACTCCGTTACCGGACTGAGATACACTGGAACACCAAAACCTGATACAACTTCAGTACTGTCACAGTGCAGTTTAGATACAGAACGGTTCCTGTACATTGATGGAGAAGTCACTCATCCCAATGCCGAGGATCAGCTGTAGGGATGTACGAACCCCAACACAAGTGTGAGCAGAGAAACTACATTACCTGGAGTTGGCCACTTTATTGGAAACACCCACTTGTTCTTTTGCTTAACTCATCTTTGGGATGAGTTCATCATCAGATCAGCCATCCAGCACCAGTGCCTGACATCACTAATGTTCTAATGGCGGAATGCAATCAAATCCTCACAGCAATGTTCCAACAGCTACCCTTTACAGAAGAACATAGGCTGTTACTGCAGTCAAGAATATCCCAGACTTCCAGTGAGTGGCAGCACAAGGTTGCTGTTTCCGATAAAGTGGCCACTTTGTGAAAGCACAAACAACGATATCAGAATCAGAATCATAAAACTTTATTTATTTATCCCGGAGGAAATTGTTTAACGACATTAAAAACAACGAACAAAACACAATCTTAAACTCAATTACAGCCATATAAAACTTATAATAGGTTATTATTCACACTCCCTCGGGCTCCGAGATATTAAAACACATTTCTTCAGCGCTGGCAGCTGGGTGGCTCCTTCCGAACGCGAGTGGTCATTTTTCATCTTCTGCTAATTGGACGACGTGATTCAGTGTGTTTGAAGATGCTGGGATTATGTCGTCATTTCTCAGAGGAAACGGGAAGGTTCTCTCTCTTGCCGACTCTCTCTTTTTCCGTCTGTCCCTCTCTCTTCCTCCCTCTCTCCTGGAGATCTTTGATGCGGCTGCCTGTGGTGCTGAAGTTTCCACAGTTCACAGTAAGTCGTACTGTCTGCTAAACCTTCAGATACGAACTTGCTAACGCAGTCCAGCTGCTGATGAACACTGCAGGTTAATGGAGATTCAGGATTACAGTCGATACACCGTCACCTTTACACTCAGACAGTCCATCAGGAACTAAACCACACTAAATTTACAACAGCTGACACACCAGCTGAGGGACGGAGTGCCCTGCAGGACACTCAAGAGCACAACACACACAACCAAGAAACACACTCGCTGTTGGACGCTGGAAAACAAATCTTTACACAAATGAACTATTAACTACTGACCCACTTGCCATGTGTCAAATTAACACCAGCAAACGACCCTGCAGAGCTGCTGTTTTTGTTATAGCCTTTATGAACCAGCTTTATTCAGGAATTACCCCCCCCCCCCATTCCGCCATTCCGCTATAACTACTATGCCACTGTATGCAAGCACAGCTTGCGCTGATGTACAGGGTGAGACAGAAAAACGGGAACTTTTGAGGTGCGTAGTGGCAGCCATGTACAGTCGGCAGCGCTGCGGAAGGGGGACTGAGCTGTAAACAATCACGCCATTCAGTAATAATGGAGGAGTGGAACAGGAGACAGGGTGCTTTCGTGATAAAAATGTTTTCTATTTTTATTTGTTTGCCAAAAGTTCCCGTTTTTCTGTGTCACACTGTACAACAAACATCCTGTTGAACGAGTCACAGTTAAACGAGTCACACCAGCACTGATGTGAACATCGTCTCACTGACGGGCAGGCGGCGCAACCGGAGCAAATACAAAAAAAAAAACAAACAAAAAAAAAAACCTCATGGGTTGAACTGTAAAAAAAATAAATAAATAAATATCACTCTGCCACTGAAGGGTTAAGAGTATAGACAGTCCAGGACACACCTTCACCCCTGTGCTCAGCAGTGGCCACTCAGAAGGGGGTCTCCCACGTGTGGGCCATGTTGAGTCAGTCAGTCTGACGTCTCAGACCCGAGAGGAACAGGCTGTGGTCACTCCTCTCCCATCAGTCCAGCATGACCCAGACTAACCCTCACAACCTGTCTGAGAAAGGTTCAGATCTCTCCCTCTCTGTCACACACACTCACCTATATACACAGTGGCATGGGTCAAAATGACCTGTGTGAAAGGTGGACTTTCATGTCAGATATTTTAAAAATGTGTTCAGCTATTCATTTTGTTTAGTTGCATTTCCAAGAAATAAAGATGCAAAAATATAAAACAAACCGTCACCATTGGAACAAAACCTCCAAAACTAGATTTAAGGAGGGAGCTTGGGATACCTGGGATTCAAAGATTCACAAAGAGAGGTATATGTGACTTTTACATGGACCGTCTACGTAAACACTGCTACAGTGCCATTTTCTAATGGCAGTTCCTCTTTAAGCAGGATAAAGTTCCAGATTTTGTTCAGGAGCGATTTGAGGATCACCACAAAGAGTTCAAGGTGGCCCCTAAATTCCCCAGATCTCATTCTGATGGAACATCTGTAGGACATTCTGCACAAACTAGTCCAAAACAAGGAAGACCCCACACAACTTACAGAGCCGCAGCACAGTCTTAGTCATTAGCTATAGACAGTCCCCCTGGAGACACTGAGAGTGTTCAATGTCTTGCTCAAGGGCACAACGGTGGAAAGTGGGGGGTTCAAACCTGTGAGTTTGTGATCATCGGGTTTGAAGCGAAGGTTTTACCCACTAGACTGCTACCACCTAATGGGGTGCATGCGTTAATGGGTCGGAGCTGTTTTGGGGTCATGAGGGGACCTACACAATATCAGACAGGTGGTTTTAATGTTATGGCTGGTTTTTAAGTGTGGGCATGCACTCCTAATGTGAACTGGAGAAAAAAGGCCTCCAAGACCGTGTGTGTGTGTGTGTGTGTGTCTGTCTGTCTCTCTCTCACACACGCACACAGTGAGAGACAGAGAGAGAGAGCCCACTACTGATGTTAAAACCTCAGAAAGAGGCTTTGTCAGCTTGAGGCTGAAACTGCATGATGATGAAGACACACACACACACACACACTAAATAAAAGGTTTACTTTACATCAGACTGAAAAAAGAATGAATTTAGGAAAGATATTCATACAGAAACACACACACACACACACACACACACACGGTGCATTCACACTGCTTCAGCATGACAACCAACAAGAATGTACTCCCCCTTGAAAGGCTGCGTGAAATCCGTAGCATGTCCTTAAACCAGAACGTTTTTATGGAATGGTTATTGGGCTAAAGGGCTCGTCTCTTGACACAATTTGTGATGTCACAGAAACAAAAACCCATGCACTTGCCTGGACTGCTTTGCGTGAGAGGGCATTAAACAGGGCAGCCAATCGGAACAGAGACCATTTAAAGGTGCAGTACGGCATGCAGTATACACACATGGTGGTTATTGTAGGACAGTATTTAGGATTCATGGTTGCTTATATTGCAGGTAGGCCAACATATTTTAGTCAATGTTTATGGACAACACTGAGACGTACAGTGTTAAACTGCATAGGCATGTGTATTTGAGGTGATGAGACAACTCCACACCGTCTGGGTCAGTTTTGTGAGGATTTGGGCCGGCAGTTAGCACCATGCTAATTTTATTACGTTATTAGCTTCCATCACCTGTTAGTAAAGGAAGAAAACTTCACAGCAGATGTTTCAACTAACTGGCTACATGTTCTTAACACACTCTTAACTCTCTTCACACACCACATGAACAGATATAGATGAAGCTCACATTGCCTGGACATGGTCTGGTGCTGTTCCAATTCTGAGTTTGGTGGGGAGCAATAAAGACACTCATGTTTGAGTCTAATATGTAGCGAATGCACTTTAATTAAATTAAGTGTCTGTATATGATGCTCTGATATGAACATGTCCAACATCCCCACCCTTTAGTATATAACATCTGCAGAAACACCGTGGGAGCCAAAAGTCTGAGACCACCAGTGAAACTCTTCTTATTTGGCACAAGGTTTTCTATTATAAATTATCATAAAATGTAACAAATAACCAAACAGAGTAAAATGCAGAATCACTGAAACATTTCCACAGATTTTAGTTTCTTAGTGTCGCCCGTTCGCATTCATAAAAGAAGCTTCTGATGAGCAGATCAGATTCACCTGAGTCTCGTCGGAACACACTTTAGCGAAAGGGAGGAAACCAGCCTTTCTGTTCGAAGAACTGAACGTGGTCTAAATCTTCTCCAGTTTAAACAATGACCGAGCAGTAGTTCAGAATCTTAACTATTCCTTCTTTCTAATCTAAATAAATGTCATTTTTTGGGATACGAGGAACATTATGAGAAAATAATTATTTCAAGGATATTGAGAAAATGTCTAAGTCTTTTTTTGAGATGACCAACATTTGATCTGCTACCAGAAGTGCTTTGAGAGATCAAGTCATTATTTTAGGACATTAAGTCAATTTGACATACTGCTGCGTGTAAGGAGGGATTAGGGCATGGACCCAACCAGAGGTGATTTTTTTTTTTTCACTTCTCCTTGGTGGAAATGGGCTTCCATAGGATTTAGCCCCTTAGACATAGCATTCAACGACCCACTCTTCATGGAATGACCACTTGAGTCTGTAGTCCATGAACAAAAGCCAACTTCTGAACTGAGTTCCTTTGTTCCACGTCAGCTTTTCCAACACATTGGCTGAACCAAGGGTCTTCACGGGCGCTGGAGGAATGCTGCTCCGCATGTAGCGCCACAGTGGGGTGGGAGAGTGTGGAACGTCTAGAAAGGTGATACAGCCGGCGCTCTGAGGCTGCCAGGCCGAATATAATACTACTCAAACAAAGAGCCCTAGCGAGAGAGCGAGAGAGAAGCAGGGAGAACGTGAGCGGGCGAGTGAGTATCTGCTTTTCTCTGCGAGTCAACACGAAGAGAGGTGGGAAGGTGGGAAAATCCCATTACCGCTCACGCCATGATTCACTGTTTAAACTAAAACAGTAGAAAGAATGCACAGAGGCCGCCAGCGGCGGTGGAAGCCGAGACAGAGCGGAACGTGAGCGGATGCATCACCACTCGTGTGTGTGCAGCTTTGTGGCCATTTCTTCAGCTCCAACATCTTTACCAGTATCATCAGCCTTTATATATAATTTGCTTCCCTCCCACCAAAAGCCAGTCTCACATTATGTCAACAACCTCCCCCCCACCCCCACCCCCCACCCCCTTTTTATTTCTCGCAAGAAAGTCGAGAGTGTTACAAGGTTGGGTGGGGAATAAAAGATCAAACCATACAAAAAGTGAATTTTTAATTCAATATAAATATTCAGAGTGAATGAATCTGGAATTTGTTTCCTTATCCAACAGCTGTACTGCTCTGGCTGCCTTGATCTCTAAAGATGTGGGGCTTCACATAGGAAACTCTCGTTTTAATAGGATCTAACCACTTTATATTTCTTATACGCAAGCTAAAAAGAAACATGAATTCAAATTCAAAAATTATCTTTAATTTAATGGTTATACTGCGCTTTTACATTTTAATGAAGTGTTTTAATTGTATTTTATTCAGGACTGATGATACTTTGGAATTTTGTAGTTCAAACCAAGAAATATGTATCTCTCAGTCCTCACCCGTCCCAAACCTCAGAACCATTTCAGGTAAGATACTGGGATAAACGTCCAAGTCAAAATAAAGTACAACAGGACTAAATATATTTATAAAAGTTCTCTTTGACTGTGTTTGTAAATCTCTCCACAACCTAAGCCGAATTCTTAAGTGCAGGTGTCAATTTGTGGTTTCTTAATGTCAGTGGTTCTGGCATATGGTGGCGTACAGAGGAGGTTCAATTTCTCACAGAAAGTGCAAAAACAAAAACCTGTCTCTTAATGTGGACAAAAGAGACTTCAAAAGGGCACAATGTGATCAATCTCCACTAAATCTCAATGGCTCCTCTGTGGAGATTGTCTAATTATCGCTGAGAATATCACATGGACCTTCATCACCAGCTCCATAGCAAAGAAAGCTCAGCAGTGGCTTTATGGAGACTGAGGAATCCTAAATGTTTAACAGAGGGACTATAAAGAGCCTTCTGCACAGCTGCATCACGGCCTGCTTTGGGAATTGCTCTGCTTTGGATTGCAAGATAGATTGCGAGGACAGCTGAGAAAATGATCAGGGTCTCTCTCTGAGTCTTTGACATCTACACAAAGCCAGCAGCATTGTTGACAACCACACACCCTTCCCTGCTTTCATCTGGCAAATGGTTCCATAATACACAGGCCTTCACTGCCAGGATGTGACACAGTTTGAATCCCCTGGTCACTGTGTTTTAAAGACTTCTACATTTTTGCTTTTTGCACTCGGTGTAATGCTGTCATTTTGTTTTTACTGTGTACTCACAAACCTAATTGACTTAATGGGAACAGCCCCAACCCCAAATGTTCAACAGAGGGACTATAAAGAGCCTCCTGCACAGCTGCATCACGGCCTGCTTTGGGAATTGCTCTGCTTTGGATTGCAAGATTGATTGCGAGGACACTTAATGAGAGATCTGACGTCTGGGGCTGTTTGTCCATCAAAGGTTAGCCTTGTTAGGATCGAGTACCAGAATATGTTAAATGAAGATCAGCCTGCCAACTAAAAAGCTAAACCTAGGTCATGGTTGGTGCTTCCACCAGAACAGCGATTACAAACAAATCAAAATCTGAGCAAAAACAGTTTAATGACCTTGAAATCGTGTTTTTGGCACAGCAATTCCAACCCTTTTGAAAACCTGTAGGTTTGAAGCTGAAGTAAGGAGGATCTGTAGAGATTCTATTTAGAGCAGATCCTAAGATTGTCTGTATTCTCCAGTCTAATCAGGTGTTTTAGGTGAGGAGTCACTGCTGTCACACTAGCAAATGAAGGTTGTGTAAAGTCATAGATGCAGGGATGCCAATGATTATGATGTCTTTACCAAGGATTCAAATTAATTTTGGATCACACTGCAGTAGCGTTTGGTGATTTAATGCTCACCTGGAAAAGTAAAGACTGCGAAGGTTTCTCAAAAACATTGGGTTGAGCTCAAATAATCAAACATTGCTCATTGCTGCAGTCTATAGGTCATTTTTCTCATTTCCTGCTTTTTTCCCCCATTGTCCTTGTTCAGAGGTATTGGTGTCTATCGAGGCATCTTGATCCATGAATCATTGGAAATGTTGGATTGTTCTACTTTCTGCTTTTTTATTTATTATTGATGGCAGACATACTTGAAATCTGTTCCAGGAGAGATTTGCTCCAGCTCTAATCCAGCTGGTCTGGTGCACCTCAAAGTCTTCAGGAGCCTCTGGATATTACAGCCAGGTGTGCTGGGTTAGTGTTGGAACTACGCTCCTGTTCTGCTCTTCATGTTCTACTATGTTCTGAAGGCTGTTTTCCTAAAACTCAAACGTCTGCTTGTTCAAATAAATCCGACGGCCAAAAACAGCTTTGTTTCTTAAGCTCTTGGGTTTGGCAGACTCTTGACTCGCTAGCAGACTTAATATAGCACTCCCTAATTCGATTTTTTAACTGGTGAGTCTTCTTGTCTCAGGGAATTTGTCTTCGCTTGCCCCGCGAGCTCTTTATTAGGAAAGAATGCACATGGCCTTTACCCGCAGACGAGGAATGCTGAGCATTCCAGTCTAATCTAGATTTGACTAACTGACCCAAGACCTGGAACAAGCCTGTGACAAGGATTTGGCAGAGCTAACTCAGCAGAGGAATAGTCTGGGCTGAGTTCTAATTTGTAACTGAATATCTTCATTTATTTAGACATTTCCAAAAAACCTGTCGGCAAATCTGTTTGTAGTGTTTTTGAGGGGCTTGGAATATGCAGCTCAAGTTAACATGGCTACCAGACCCATGTATGAAAAACAATAAAAAAGGATCCTAGCATTTTATCCTTTATAAACTGCACTTATTTCTGGTATGCATGCTGTAATTTTATGGCATATTGTAATTTTATCTGAAGTATTTCTTGCCATATTTGTCATGTCCTGAACCTCAGATTAAGGAGTTTCACACTCATGCCTTAAATCTAGTTTTAGGGTAAAATTAAGGGGATTCACAAATTAAGGGCCACTTAATTCAAATGAAGGGGTTTGGTGTGTTTTCAGGGGTCTATTAAGTTTGGTGTGTTTTCAGGGGTCTATTCTTTTTTTTTTTTTTAGTAAGAATAAAGTAGAATAAAGCAGGTTGTTGGTGTTGGTCATTCTCACTATATATATTCCAGGGAAGTGCTTCACCTCCCTACGGTCAGCTGCAGAGAAAAGAAAGAAAAAAGATAGATGCAATAGCCTCAGCCATTCTAAGCAGGGATCACACGTGTAAATCCTCGTACTGAAAGGTGTTTCTTTCGTCCTCCTTCCAAACCACCTTGCCTCACCCCACTTCAGAACCACACTGGAGCAGGCCGGCAGTGACAACGATGATAGCGATGATGCATTATCAGAGCTTTATTTCCCCTCAAACGACCCCTTTTCAACCCTCACTGCTTTAAATCTGATAAGGCCTTCCCCTGAATGCCAAATGGCTTCTTTGAAAGTGGACGAGAGACAAAGAGATAGACTGAGAGAGAGAGAGAGAGAGAGAGAGAGAGAGAGAGAGAGAATCACATCAATAACTTTTAAGGCTGCGGGAAGGAGCCCGTTTAAGACGTGTCGTTGGGGAGACAGATAAAAGTGAGTATGATGGTCCAGAGGGGCCGTGGCCGAGTTGTGAGATAAGGATGAGCTTATTGCAGGAGGGCCCATAAACTATACTGTCAAACGCTGCATCAGAAGTGCTGTGCCACAGCAAATAAGCACAGTTTGATCTCCCATCCATAACTTCCAGGAGTAGCTTGAATAGAAGTGTTGCTGATTATGATGGGACGTACCATCAGGATAGGTCACCCAGGCAAAGGTTTGGGCCCCCATTTGGGCAGGTGTAAACAAAATGTATATCCCCTCCAACGACATTTTTACGTCTGCTTCCCATACATCCCCAACCTCTCCTTTTTAAAGCTGTTTAAGGGAGGCTGCTCCCTTGGTTCTCCTCTTGGTTACCCAGGGTTTCTGATATGGACTTTTCAACATCTGGAGCAACCTCTGAAAGTCTGTCAGTTTCAGAAGATCTGAAAAGGTCTCTAACATAAAACATTCATCAAACCGCCCATTGAAAGAAAACCAAAAGGGGTCCTTCTATGGCAAGGGTTCCCAACATCTAAACTGTTTAAATGTTAATAAATACAGTAACTAATATAGCCTCTCAGAATTGTTTAAATCATACAAAATACATTTCCAAAATTCTCTGCTCGACAAATTATTTGTTACATTTAAAACTGATGGGCTAGAATATTTGCTGAATATTTTGCTTTCTAATAAAAAGTGATCATCTTGTTGGTTGAAAATGTAAAGCTTCTTTTCACATTTTCATAATAAAGTCACTGTGGCCAGTTCAGTTTCTACAATGCACATGATATAGACTAACTATTCTGTATTTGTCACAAATATAGTTAAACAAGCACAACATGTAATGAAATGAGGCCGAGTCATCCCGTAAGATAAGTGCAATAAAGTTAGAACATACTTTAAGCTAAATAAAAGAGAAATTTGGAAAGGGTAAATGAAGGCAATTAATAATAACTTTGCATTTTCCAGACTCACCCCACCCTCTCTTTACAGGTCTTTCAGTAATTATATGGGCTTTCAATCCTCACACTCCCACACACCCCTTTCTCCAATCCCTGAGGTGTCCCCGAGCATCTAGCAGATGCGGACGCCTGGAAAACGTGGCTATCTAGAGCCTCTGGGTCAGCAGGCAGGCGGGTGAGTCCAGGGACATCTGATCTTCAGCTTAAAATGAGGGAGGAAAGAAGAGAAAGCATGGAGTTGCAACTCTTTCAGTGGAGGTTAATGAGAGTCAAAGGGGTAAAACGTGGGAGGGGTCGACTGGAGAGAGCAAGTGATGGAAAATGGAGGGCAAGAGGGTCAGCTGGGGCAAACATGTCCTGAACATGACTTGGTTCATAGACATGCTCCTAGGTAAGCAGTGGCCAATTAAATCTTCAGGATGTTGTTTTGCTAAATATAATGACATAGTTACATCATTAATGCAAGAGGATTAATTCTCCTGTAAACTATTTTTTTCCCAGTTTTTGGGACAAATTGCATCATTTGCATCAATATTAAACTGGAACTCATGTCCAACAGTATTTTCTAAAATGTACCAGTTTTAATACAGACTTAGCACTGCCCACACTCTGCACAATCATGTTATAACTCTTAATACGTTTATTTGCTTTGTACAAATGACAGCACCGAGATCTGACTGGGCGATGCAGCACCAAGACCCATTGTTATAATGGTATTTTTCAAAACCAACATTTCTCTACATTCACAACCAAAAATCCCAGCTTCCAGAATCCTTGCATTCGACAAATGCAATGTCAGGTTCATTCCTAACCCTATTTTGAAGGATTTTACCAAGGGATTTCCTAAAATATTGCTCAGATTTGGATTTCTGCCTAAACTTGTACTGGAAAGAATGTCTTGAAATAATGCATTCTTGGTAAAACAATGAGACTTCAATAATATCTTTTGTAAAATCATCTCAGTCACATCCAAAAGGCTAGACCCCTGGCTTTTAAAAATATGCAAATGAATGCATATGTAAACAGACATAATTGGCACATATATAAATGTATGTTAGGTACATGTAAAAAAAGCTAAATTTATGTAATGTTAGTAAATGACTGGTAAAAATTATTTGTGACTTCTATTGTTTTAAATCTCTCTTAATGACTGTTAGGTAGGGAGGTATATTTTCATAAAATGTATATCAGGTTCCAATTTGAAACCTTTTTCTGTTAGTTTCAATATTAAAGTAACCACTGCCTGGACATTGTCCATTTGATCACTCATCTGTATACAAACTTGATCACGATGCACGTCACAGTTATAACGGTACCAACTGTACCAACATGTCTCGGATATTTGGCCAAAAAAACGGGTGTAATAATAATAATATGAAGTACTACTAGTAACAGTAATATCTTCTCCCTTCAGTTTTAATGTAAGAGCATACATGGTTGGCATTTGCTTGTCCTAGCGCCTCTCTGCAGCTTTCCTTACACCATCAGATTTGGTGTAAGTCTCCTGAGGACCTCCTGAGGAACACATCTATTAATTCCCCTGCAATACATAACCATGGAGCATTCAGACAGGGGTCCTGCTTTTGAGACAGGAAAAGGTGGAAAGTATTTTGGATGGACAGGGGGAGGGAGAAAGGCAAGGCCATGAAGAACTCTGAAGAAACCAGAGGACTGGCCAACATCCCGCTAGTTATTATGGAGTGTAAACTCTTAAAGCTGAGAGGAAGAAAAAAAGAAGAAACCAGTTGAGAGGCTAGAGCTAGTTAGCATGGAGCCAACAGTCAGATATAATTGGAAAAGCTGACCAAAAATACAGCACCCAGATAAGAGGCAGTAGTTAGTTAGCAAGAAGCTAGTATATCAAAGAATGTTGCGTTGGTAGCAGTTCAAAAAGATGGGGATTTACATAACTGAGGAAGCACCTGGTATCCTTCATCCTCCCAGGATTAGTGCTACCATGTGACTGGGGGAGCCACAGCAAATGTGTGGAACAGGAAACCACTAAATTGAACAGAAAATAAAAATAAAATTTAGGGACAAAACTTTGAGGAAACCAGGGATGAGGCTAGCATTAGTTATCTACTTTGCTAGCTGCTTGGGTTTTCCTGTTATGCAGAAAAGATCATCATAAACAAAGGAAACTAGGGAGAACCCAACCAGGACACAGGGTAGGTTTTACCCAGTTATTTCAGAGCTAGCATTTTGATCAGTTTGAGCAGTTTTATGTGGAAAGGTGAATAAAAATAAAGAAACAGGAGGAAACTAGCCTTGGGAGATGCAATGCTTTGGATAATTAGCTTGAAAATATTCATTGTTTTGCTGTAAAGAGAATAAAAGCAAAGACATCAGAAGATAAGCAGAGGTAAGGCTATGCTTCAGCTGGTTAGACTGAACCAAGTGGCATCCTGTCTTTGTATGTATAGAGGTAAAAAGAAGAAACAAGGACAAAGGCAAGCTAGTAATCCAATTAGTTACTTGCCTAGTTAATTTTGTTGAGAAGGGAAAATAAAAATGAACTGGAAAGAACCCAGCATTCAGCTAGTAAGAAAGATTTGGAGCTAATATACAGAGGTAAGAGCCTGATCTTAAATACAGTGAGGAGAAAGAAAGGAAAGAAACTAGAGCAAAACACAGGATGGGATTCAGCTGGTTAGCTTGGAGTTAGCAGTTTAATCACCTTTCATGTGAAAAGGTGAATAAAAATGAAGAAACTGTGGCAAACTAGCCTTGGAAAAGCCCATGTTCTGGCTAATTAGCATGAAAATAGCAGCTTTATCTTAGCAAAGAAACACAGGAGACACAGGTTAGACTTGCGCTAGTTAGCATGAAGCTGGCAGTTTGATCACCTTTTATGTGGAAAGGTCAAGAAAATTGAAGAAATTGTGACAAGCGTTGGGAGAGGATATGCTTTGGCTAATTAGCATGAAGCTTATCTTAACACAGAAACTGGGGGAGAGAAGGGAGGCTAGATCTGAGCTAGTTAGCATGGAGCTAGTTGCCTGACCATCTTATAAGCTTGGTTATTTTCCTCATGAAAATGGTTTCATTGTAGCAGGAAGATGGAATTTAATTTCAGCTGCATGAGGGAGGCAGATAAGAGCCTGATGTGTCAGTTTGATTACGCCTGGCCTTATCATCCACGGGACAAAAGAGGAGAGAACGAGTTTCCCAAAACTGGACGGAGGCGCATCTTCTCCTGTTTACACATGAAGAATCAGGGAGAAAAAGACGAATCTCAGAGTGAGAAATGAGATAATGGCATAAAGTCTTCACTTCTTTTGTATGAGTTTCACAGCAGCACAACTGTCGCAGAGAAAGAGACAGAGAGAGAGAGAAACTGAGAGTGAGAGAGACAGACAGTCAGAGAGAGAGTTATGTTATAACTTAATACATTTATTTGCTTTGTACAAATGACAATTTTGAGATCTGACTGGGCGAGGCAGCACCAAGACCCATTCTTATAACTATATTTCTCAAAACCAACATTTCTCTACATTCACAACCAAAATATCCTTGCATTCGACAAATTTGGCAGGTTCATTCCTAACCCTATTTTGAAGGATTTTACCAAGGGATTTCCTAAAATATTGCTCAGATTTGGATTTCTGCTCAATCTTGTACTGGAAAGAATGTCTTGAAATAATGCATTGTCTTGGTAAAACAATGAGACTTCAATAATATCTTTTGTAAAATCATCTCATTCTCATCAAAAGGCTAGACCCCTGGCTTTTAAAAATATGCAAATGCATGCATATGTAAACAGATGTAATTGGCACATTTATAGATGCATGTTAGGTAAATGTAAAAAACGCTACATTTATGCAATGTCAGTAAACTGTTAAAAATTCATTGTGACTTCTATTATTTTAAAAAAACTCTTAATGACTTACTTTTTCTGTTAGTTTCAATATTAAAGAGACCACTGCCTGGACATTGTCCATTTGATCACTCATCTGTATACAAACTTGATCACGATGCACGTCACAGTTGTAACGGTACCAACTGTACCAACATCTCTCGGATATTTGGCCAAAAAATCGGGTGTAATAATAATAATATGAAGTACTAGTAACAGTAATATCCTCTCCCTTCAGTTTTAATGTAAGAGCATACATGGTTGGCATTTGCTTATCCTAGCGCCTCTCTGCAGCTTTCCTTACACCATCAGATTTGGCAGAGTCTCCTGAGGACCTCATAACAGAGATACTGACAGACAGAGAGACAGACAGAGAGACATTCCGAGAGAGAGAGAGACAGACAGACAGACAGACATTCCGAGAGAGAGAGAGAGACAGACAGAGAGACAGAGAGAAAGACAGAGAGAGAGACAGACAGAAAGATGGACTCTTGTTGCTGGAGTGTGTTGTGTGTATGAACAATAATCTGGTGTTTCCCACTGTGCTGCGCACACACACCATCTGGGGCCACACACACACACACACACACCCTGTGGAGTACCTTACTGCTGAACACAGCTGGAGATTCTCAGTGGAGTGTGAGACACACACAGCGGCTCCACTGTGAACCTGAGAGCTGATCTGGGATCAGTTCTGCTTTCAGAACACTTCCAGTTTATTTGTGTAGAGCTTTTCACAGGAGACCTGCTCACAAAGCAGCTGGACAAAAGATCGGGTCCAGTCAAGCCAGTGAGAAAACTGAACTAAAGTCTGGAGGTTCCTGAGAAGAACCAAGACTCAGAGAGGGGGTCTTTAACCCCACTGTGTCTCCGAGTCACAGGTGGGACCAACAAACTGCTCCATGTTAACCTCACACACACACTCTCACACACACGTTGTTTAAACAGAGGCGGTTTCCACGGGTGGCCCTCAGCAGCCGCCGCTCTTTCATGTGTGTTTACATTATCAGACGCCCATAGTTTACTCGCCCTGAAGTGCCACTTCAGAGAGAGAGAGAGAGAAGAGGAGAGAGAGAGAGAGAAGAGAGGAGAGAAGAGAAAGAAGAGAGAGAGAGAGAGAGAAGAGAAAGAAGAGAGAGAGAGAGGAGAGAAGAGAGAGAGGAGAGAGAGAGAGAAAAGAGAGGAGAGAGGAGAGAGAAGAGAGAGAGAGAGAAGAGAAAGCAGAGAGAGAGAGAAGAGAGAAGAGAGAGAGAGGAGAGAGAGAGAGAGAGAAAAGAAAGAAGAGAGAGAGAGGAGAGAAGAGAGAGAGGAGAGAGAGAGAGAGAAGAGAGGAGAGAGGAGAGAGAAGAGAGAGAGAGAGAAGAGAAAGAAGAGAGAGAGAGAGGAGAGAAGAGAGAGAGAGGAGAGAGAGAGGAGAGAGAGAGAGGAGAGAGAGAGAGAGAGAGAGAA
>JBBPCX010049928.1:0-14817 GCA_037974365.1 Hydrocynus forskahlii | reverse complement strand
GAGAGAGGGAGAGAGAGAGAGATAGAGAGAGATAGAGAGAGAGGGGGAGAGAGAGAGAGAGAGAGAGAGAGAGAGAGAGAGAGAGAGAGAGAGAGAGAGAGAGAGATGCCCACATAAACAGTCTGCCATAAACAGTTCAGAGACAATAATCTCTTATCCTCTTCAAATTCTTCATTCTTCAGTTTTGAACAAAAGAAACAGTCCAAGCCTACTTTTTACTCTGACTATGACTCTTTAAGATTAAACCTTAAAGAGTCCATTCTAAGACCAGGCAGTGACTGAAGTTTGTTGGTCTATTATAGGAGTAATTATGTCTCAGTCTCATAAGCTGTATACATCCACTGGGACTTTGTCAGTTTTATTCTGAGTGGCCATCCACATACCCTTTTATGCAGTGGTTTTGATCAGCCCAATGAGAGTTGCCCACTATGTCAGAGTAGAACATAGTCAAGGCATACTGAAATAGTATGTTTCCCATTATTCCATGTAGTCCTGTTTTGACTCTAATGTGCCCCTATACATCATCCTGAAACAACAACTTAGGGTTGGCAATATTGTGTGTCAGTCACATGGGCACTTCCTGTTAGTCATGTTAATGAAACACACCACATTCTCTGACTGGCAGAAGTCTGTTTTGAGAGACTACAATGAAGACAATAATTTCATGTGAATTAAATGGTGATGGAATTAGGAAGAGCACACATAGTGCTTTAGACATTCTGTACTAATTAGCATAGTAATTTTAGAAAAGACATAGGGGTTAAGGGAGCACAGGCCTAGATAAGCATAACCAGACATATAAATATAATCAAAAATAAAACTGTAATGTTCAGCACAGGTTTGAAAACCCATTAAAACCAATGACTGTCCATGGGCATCACCAGGTACTGGGTACCTTCCTAAATATGCTTTGTCATGCAAGTATCTGCTTTCTGTTTTCAGTCCCTTCTTTTTTGTGTTTTTGTTTTGTTTTCAGTAAATCCACTTACTGAACACTTAATGAAACTGAGGGTAGATGCTTGACTTGGACAGTAAAATGACATTAAAAGACCCATATCTGCTTTACCAGTATGTTTTGGGTCATCGTTCTGCTGTGTACAGCTGATATGACAGTCTGCACTTGAACTAATGGTTATTAGTTCAGAAAAGAGAATAATCTAAATAAATGACAATATACTGGGTGTGCTATTGTCTGCTGTCAGCATACCAAGTGCGACAGGAGTGTAAGCCACCTTCTGATATATGCATGGCAGTGTTACTGGGAATATAAATACGAAGCACCAACTCTTTGATGCAGTGGCAACAAATGCTCAGCGGCTACTGGCTGAAAGAAAGGAAGGGTCATGGTTTTCAGGTGAAGTACCGGGTAATCAGACAGGGTCATGACTTCATGCAGAAGGGGCTAGAGACACAGCTGTACACCACTTTAGTGAAGAAGCTAGGAAAAGACCATTTTAACCATACATGCATGCAACGACTCATTAGATCATCTTCCCATCGCCTCTCATGATAACAAAATGGGATGATGATGCACATGTTAATATACAGTTCAAAACAATTGAGACCACATACACTGTGAAACAAATATTGTTCAATTCAGTATTGCAAAAAACAGATAAATTTTATAAATTAGAATGGTTTCTACCATTCTATTAAAAACACATGTTTCTAAAATAAGAAAAATAGCTAATCTGGTGCTGCACCTGAAAGAATCTACACTTGTGTATTAAAATGTATTTATCTCAGTAAGAAAATGAATTGTGTAAAATAAGCTAGATGCTGTAGCCTTGGTTTGGCAATTGACATCTGTATGGAAAAACTACAATACATCATACTGTACAATGTGTGTATCACTACACCCATACTGTATAGTAATGAACAATGTTAAATACAACACATTAAAGGTAATGAGAAAGAAATGGCAGCAGGATGCAGCCGCTGTAGGCAAATCCAATATTTACATCTCTAGCTAACAATTGCAGACTGTTGGAGCACATGCTGCCCACACCCATTACACATACACCCGCGCGCACACACACACACCTTCTAGAAACCCCTCCATGCTTCACAAAGTCTTATTAGGAAATGAGCCAACTCATCTGCTTGGGAGGAGGGAGGAATGAAGGGGGATTAGAAAGAGGGCAAAGAGTGTCATCTAAGAAAAACACACAGGATGCAGACTGGAGGCTCAGAAAAGAGATAAATGAACATAATGAATGCTGTGCAGTGATACTAGAGAAGAATAAACTGGGTGAACGAGGAAACTGAAACAATGAAGAAAAGAAAAAGATTTAAAGTGTAAACACAATAGCCAAGGACATGGAAGATTTACAGTGTAAATGCAGAATATGTACAATCAAGCACTCTTTGTGTGTGTGTGTGTGTGAGTGAGTGAGTGAGAGAGAGAGCGAGAGAGAGAGAGAGAGAGAGAGAGAGAGAGAATGTGTGTGTGTGTGTGTGGGTACAAGTGGGAGAGAGCTAACAAGATAACTTTGAAGCAGTGGATTAAATGCAACCTGCTCTAAAAGAATCTAAAAGGCCTTTTAAAATCATGATGACCACTGCAATTTTCTCTCACATGCCAGCAAAGCAGTTAAAACAGCTAGCTTCGAAATGTCCATATAATAGTATGACTCATTCATTGACTATGACAAGATATACTCATGTATGAGTATTATTCTTCAAAAACAGTAAGTGGATATAAAAGAATTGGCAGTGTTTTCCTTGTGTTATGCTTTCCAGTGATGTTGCTTCAGTAGCAGTTCCAAAGATATTTGGCTTCATTTTGAGGAAGAATGTGCTCATGTTCAGTTTGCCACTGTTTGTGGTGTAGTGTCCTTGGTAGTGGGTGGTATGGGATATGACTAAATTTGTCAGAAAATCAAGGAGGAAAAAGAAGAAAAATTTCAGCACCATGGTCAGTGCCATTTGAGAACAGCAGGATCCAATTGAAATGTCAACTATCCCAATTCTGACTGCTTAAAGTGAATAAGCTTGACTTTTATTTGTATTGCCAAAATAACATACAGATGGAAAACATCCACATGCTAATTAAACAAGGGTTATTTAGCAGAAAACTAAAATATGTGATTTATCCACAATAAAGTAATAAATAACTTTACTATAAATCTGATAAGAAAACAATGTCAGCAACCAAAATTCTGTTAGGCAGGAAGATGACAAGATACATCTTAAATTCAGAGAAGATAAATCTTGAAAAGAGAACCTGAGGCTCAGATAGCCTAGCTCAGCTAGAACTGTCCCAGTTTTCTTCTTGCATCATAAGGGCTTACTTTGTGTCAAGAGATTACACTCTTGAAATGTCAAGCTGTCATGAGTTCTGCAATAGCATCTGGACCAGGTACAAATTAAATGGACAGAGGCTGATGGATTTGACATAGCATATCAGATAATCAAAATCTTAGCATTTAGCATGTCTGATCTACTTCTAATTAAACTGTCTGGGCCTGATCAGGCAGCTATATGATCGTAAAAAGCCAAACATAACCAAGTTGCTTCGGAAGTAGGCTGCTACCCGATCACACAGGTGTGTCAGAAGGAAGCCCGAGAGGGAGACCAAGACTGGGTTCCTCGCGGAGTCTCGGGCCGTTGAGTGCACCAGGGTTTAAATGGCACCATTCTCACTTTTAAATGCATCAGGCTTTGTTTCAAGTTAATGAAACCTGCCAATTCTGAACATGCCATGAGGCAAATGCACAATCGTTACTTCTCCTAAACAAAACTACCATAACAAAAAGCTTCACCCAATGATTCAAAAATTCTGACATGGCAGCATCTCAGGAGAAAAAGAACCACATGGATTTGCATGAAAAGAATCACTGATGCAAATAGATATCTATTTTACTGTTTAGATGTGACCAAGTATAAATGTGATGTGGATAAATATTGGTGAGTACAACAAAGGTCTAAAAATGTTTATTTCACTTTGGCATTTTCTGTGGTGCTCTGTCTACTCTTCTATGTACATAAGCAACGGAGCTTGATGAATGGGAAACAGTAATTTCCTCGTCCACTCCCACTAGACCTACCTGAAGGCCTACTCAACCACCAGAACCATATGGCCTCTTTCTATCTCTGTAGATCCATTGCTCTTTAACAGTGATATTGGTGTCTCACATAGGGGAGAAAACGGGGGGAATGTTTCCTGGCAGGACACTGAGAGAGGCTTTCTGGGGATGAGGCAGACGGCTCATAGCAGGAGTTTCCGCATCCCCGCTGGTCCTGCTGAGTGTGAACCATTGTTGCCACGGTGACGATGACATACATCTCACTCGGTTCCAAAACCGGCTGCTGTGTTCAACATCTTCAATGTGCATCATTCTAATCAGAGAACATGAGGTCAGTCCTTAAGCTGAACACGAGCAGCATTTACATGGTTAGGGAAACTGGATGCAGGGGCATTTCTAATCATAGGAAACCCCTCAGACCACCAAGGGGTGACAAATGTGTTTTTAACTCATTGATCACACTCTAGATTGTCAAGGGCAGCAGTCCCCAAACTTTTTGCGCCATGGACCAGTTTCATGCAAAATGCTATGTTCCCAGACCGGTATAGATACAACTAAAAACAAAGTGTGCTTGTTTTTTACTCGTTTTTGCTAGCTTGTGGGCAAAATTTTTTATGTACTGTTTCACGTGACCAAGATGAATGATTTTTTCCAAAATAAAAGATCTTTGAGACTCTGATAATCAATAAAATATTTTTATTCTGTCTTTCTGTGTGGCCCGGTACCAAACGACTCACAGAACGATACCAGTCCGCGGCCCAGTGGCTGGGTACCTCTGGTCTAGAGTGCCAGAATGGCCAGAAACACCACTGACTGAACATGTTCCTTCATTCCAGTTGACATAGTTGACATAGTTATTCATCAGTACTAAAGCTTCTTCACAGAGCAGTGTTTCTGCTAGATGAAATTCTAAAAGGTAGCCCACCATACCAAAATCTTTGCTCCAAGACAAAAAAAAAAAGCCTGTCATCACCAAAAATATGCCCTTTATAGCAATTATAGCATTTATTCATATTTGTATTCCTTATTTATTCCCTAATCCCAGTACAGAACTTGTCAGTACTGATGTCACAAAAGACAAATGTTTCATCTGCTTGGGAGAAGAGAGGAAGGAGAGGAGATATGGAACTTCTTGTTCCATATTCATTTATATGGGTGAAAGGATGAATCAAGATTATCATACAACAAACATAATAATTTGGTTTAAAATAAGGCAGGTTGATATTTTTTTTATGTCAAATCAAAGGCTAAAAACATTTTCCACAACATGCAATATTACAATCGCAATATTTGACCACCCCAATTGCAGGGCTTTCAGAAATGCAATATGCAATAATGCAATAATAGCGATAAGCAAATTTTTTTTTACATATGCAGCCAAATTTCAAAGCCAGGTTGAATGACAAAAATATATTGAGAGCAGCTCTGATGATGGCATTGTTTTAAACACATGTATCTCATTCTGTTTGGTGAATGGGGCTTTCTCTAGTTTTTATCATCCTTTGGCAGCTTTGTGACAAACAATAGCCACACACACCCTCAGATACCCCTTCGTAATTCGCAAACAGCCATGCACGCACACATACACAGAAGCGCAGTTCTCCCACTCTCCAGCTACAATTAGGCCCAGAGTAATGATAAAACCATACAAATGCATTGATGCAGAAATAAGACCATCTAGATTCATCCCCAACTGCCTGTCACTTCAGCACAGCACTGGACTTAGACCTTAGTGCCCACATATAATAGCAGAACCATTATGATATAGTGCCCTCTGCTGGTGTTCTGTAGACAATAAAGTTTTTGCCTACTACACAGTAGTAGTTCTAGCCTGTATGGCACCCCCCATACACTGTGCACCCATCACGCCCCCGCCTTGCCTTTGCTCCACCCACTGCACCCATCTACCTGCAACAAAAGAAAAAAACACCATTATGCAGAAATGAACTGTTTATTTCACAGTCATTATTACAATGTATAAAAACACAACATGACATTTACATAATCTTAATAAATATCAAAATGATACACAATCACAAATACCAAAACAAAACTTCCAAAAATAGGAATACAATATATAGATACAAATAAAATAGAGAATTCAATTTCTAAATTGTATAATTCTTAATCACACAAATACAACAACACACGAGAATTATTACACTACTGAACTTCAAACAAGACCATATAAAGGATATTGCACAACTGCTGCTTAAATCCTGACCTTTCTTGCCTTCCTTTATGCAAATTCATCAATGACATCATCATATCTGAAAAGCAATGTCATGGTTACTACTGAGGATGGCAAGGCCAGGTAGGTGTTCCTGTGGCATGGTGAACCTCAGGTAGGATTTGACGTGCTTCAGCTTTGAAAAACTTCTCTCTGCTTCAGCTACTGTCGCTGGATGAGTAAGAGAAATTCTGAAAGCAGGCCACAAATTTGGATACGTTTCTGCGAGCTCCTGATCATGTATAAATGCAAGCAGGCAAGTCAGGCAAGTCAGGAGTGTTTTTAAAGTGCAGCTTCCTACTAAGATCCTCGTATTGTTTTGTCAGATTGTCATCTGAAAGGCTTTGGAAGGTTGACAGCACTCCAAACCTCTCTCCCACATTTTCCAATGTGGAAAATCTTTCCTGAAGTACACAGATTGCAACATCAACAATGACATTGAAAAATGTCACCTCCAGCTTCTTAAAGACAGCACATAAAGACTCATCAAATGATTCATATGAAAAGAGACGGTTTGTGGTCCTCAGTCTTTTTTGTTGTAGAACAGCTTCTGCTTTCATATCCTCACAAATGACAAATGTCCTTGGCTGACATTTGTGCAGTCATAAAGCCTGTGGTCCTGTGGTTGCAGACACCTCTCTCTATCTTTCTGAGAAGACTGACTGCAACATCCATACACATTTTGGTAGACTCCATCAGCTTGTTCATATGTTGGATCTAACACAACATGTCATACCACACCGCTGTACAAAAGCTAAAGCGGTGGGACTCAGCCTGAATTTTTTATCACAAGGTTATTGGTTTGATCTGTCTCTCACTGCAGCTACCTGATATGTCAGTGGCTCAACACTCTGCACTTTGCTTTCCTACCTTCTCTCAGTCCACATCTTCAAACTGATGTCCACATGTTTTTTTCAGGATGGCCCATCACTGTGTGGAGGCTGAAAAAATCTGTAAAGTTTGTGAAAGATGCCAAAGTAACCTGTGGCATCAACAGAACTCATATCAGCATCAGCCATAAAAAGATTCCGTGTATGAGCACCACATTGCCCGTGGACTCTTTCTCCAAAACCCCCATAAAGTGCTCCTTAAAGTGGAGTTTCCCCTTTAGTGACACAATTCTTATCACAGCTGAGTATGGCTGACAACTTCAGTGTGACTGACATCTGTAGTACATGTTGTTAAATTAATTGTCCTCTTAGAAATTTGCAGCAGATGCAAATTATTTTCTGAATACAACAACCCACTTCTAGGGATTTTTTCAAAGCTCACTACTTCATGAACGTCGTCCATCACTGTCATTCCTAGAGAAAACAAAGTTCTGTGGTACGTCACTTGGTCCTCTGCAAATCAACCTGGTTCGAATTGTGTCAGTCGGAACTGAAGGCTAGTAAACAGAATCTGTAGACAGAGGCGCTTCCTCAGCAGCAGGATTTGGTACAGATTCTGTAGCAGGCATTTCTAAAGGAGGGCATACGGGCATTAGTTTACACACAGCATTTACAACATTTATAGCACTAGAACATCACACATGACACTGTATTTGTAATGTAATAATAATAATAATAATAATAAAAATAATAATAATAATAATAATAATAATGATGATGATATAATAATACCTACACTGTGGAATCAATGCAAAATACAATGCAAAACCAAAATACTTTGATGCACAGAGACATACATGTATAACCCCACACACAGCCCCACACCCCTAACCTCCACACACACACACACAAACACAAACAGACAAACACACAAACACACCTGAAGACTCCTATTGGTGAGAAGTGAAGGCAAATGGGTCTTCATCCTCAGAATCAGACATTTGTGGTGACACCAGGGTGGATGGATGAGGAGGTAGATGGCTCCTCATCCTGACCAGTGCAAGAGGGTGCTCCAGAATATTTCAGAAGTGCCCCTGGTTTTGTACTGAAAGGTAATATATAAATCTGACTAAATACATGCATTTCTTGAACAAATATAGAGGTCATTATGCACAATTTATCAAAAAGATTAGTGCAGCAGGGTTTGAAGATTAATCACTTTTATAATAATAGTAGTGTTGAAATCTTATTTATGGACTACTGTCGTGAATCCAGCCACCACCACGGCCAACACCCCCCAAACCCTCGCATTCTTTGGATTACACTTAGCACTTTTCGGATTACATTTAGCTTTCCTTTTGTGAATTACCTGTGTTTTTGGATAACACTTTTGACTGGACTTTGCTTCTTTGATAAGCCCCTCGCCTGTTATTACACCTGAACTTTGCCTGCCACAATTTTGTGTTGTTTGGTAGCCATTTGGCCTGTTTGCTTGCCCGTGTACTGACTCAGTCTGTTATCCTTCAACCAACACTTGCCACTTCCCTAATTCCCCACTGGTACTTCTACTATTTAATGAACCTCTCTTCACTTCTTCTCACATCATCTGCAACTGTGCACGTACTCTGCACCGTGACAGCATGAACAAACCATCTAACATCACAGCAGCGGTGGATAAAAATGAATTAGATTTTTGAACAGATGATGTTGATGATCCAACAACAGCAGACTGAACTATGGAGCACGGCCATAATGGTGTGCCAGCTGTCCAAGGAACTTCAAGAGATCCATGTGGTACTGCAGCTCACGCCAGCAGTTCTCACCTAGTATAACCACAGACACCTGCTATCTCTATGTGTGTCACAGGTCTCACTCCTCCTCTGCCCCCTGATCGTCAAGCTCCAAGCTACCCATCTCCCAGATGAAGAGGCAAAAATGGCATACATATGGACTTTGACCTCTCCCTTCGCCTCCCCTTTCATTTCTGTGGTGAAGAAAGATGGCAGGTTGCGTCTATGTATTGAGTAAAGAAAGCTCAACCTGATCACCATTAAAACAAACATCCTCTACCTGCCCTCAACACTGCCTTTGAACGCTTGGCCAGCATGGTCATCTTTATCAAACTTGACCTACGCAACACCTATCACCTGGTATGGATAAGGGAGGGAGACGAATTGAAGATGGGGTTTATTACCCCTAGTGGCCACTACAGGTACCTTGTAATGCCATTTTGACTTTCTAACTGTCCAGTGGTGTTCCAAGCCCTGCAAAGCAATGTACTCCGTGACTTTCTAGATCTATTTGTGTTTGTATACTTGAAAGACATTTGGATCTTCTCCCCTGACCATGAGCAGCACGTTCAGCACGTACATCAAGTCCTCCGGCAACTACTAGAACTGTCTCTATGTGAATCTTGAAAAAAGCACATTCCACAATACTCAGACCCCATTCCTAGTGTTCCAAGTGAGTATCTACATGTAGCCATGGACCTTGCAAAGTTAAATGCGGTACTGAAGTGGTCAATGCCTACCACAGTCAAACAGCTTCAATGATTCCTTGGGTTCGCGAACTTCTACTGCTGCTTCATTAGGAATTACAGTTCCTTTGCTGTACCACTAACCTTTCTCCTCAGGAACTCCGCTTCACCCCTACAGTAGTCTGTGGCCACCCAGGATGCTTTTGACACCCTGAAGCAGAGATTCAAGTCAGCTGCCATTCTCACCATCCAGACCCTCAATTACACTTCATTGTCAAAGTACCTGAAGTCGATAGTGGGAGCTGTGTTTTCTCATTGTCATTATCTGACCAAAAGCTTCACCCCTGCACCTTCTTTTTCCAGACGTATCATGGCAAGGGACAAAAGCTACAATGTGGGCAACCATGAACTGTTAGCCATCAAGCTGGCATTGGAAGAATGGCAGCACTGGCTGGAAGAAGCAAAACAGCTCTTCCCATTTTGGATGGACCACAACAACATGCAATATATCAGGGAGGCCTGACGTCTCAACTCACATCAAGCCCGGTAAGACTTTACAAGATTCAATTTCACCCTGTCCGACCACCTGGGTTTCAAGAAATGCCCTGTTCCTACCCCAGAGAACATCCTTGCCCCATTTAGTGTCATGGCTCCCATAAGATTGGCTTTACCAGCCCACAAAGTCTTTTACTGCCCCTACTAATTCCACGCTGACCCTGGTCACACAGACTTTGTGTTGGGACTGTCTGCTTCCGAAAGAAATTCTTTCATTTTGGTTATGGTATACAGATTCATGAAAATGGCGCATTTTGTTCTGCTACCCCGGCTCTCTACCACGCCTAAAACCGCAGACATGGTGCTACGGGAGGTGGTTAGACACCACACCCCCCACTGACATTTTAACCGACCCAGGAGCCCAGTTTATTGCTTGCTTTTGGCATCACTTCTGGAAGAAATTTGCCGTCTCGGTCAGTCTGACATCTGGATACCACACCAGTCTAATGGACAGAGCGTACACATCAATCAAAATATCTACAAGGTTATTGCTCAGCCAACCCCACCACCTGGACTTGTCATCTGCTGTGGGCTGAACTGCCCCACAACCAGCTGACCACCTCAGCCACTGGCATGTCTCATTTTGAAGCCCTTATGGGACACCAACCCTCATGGTTTCTGGTCGAAGAACCTGAAGGACCGGTCAATGCAGTGAACATGGCAGGGCCTTGCTACCAAGTGTGGGCCCATGCTTGGCAGACCCTTTTAAGTACTACTGACTGGACCAAACACCAGGCGGACCGTCGGCGTTGTGTCGCCTTAATGTTTCACCCAGGGGACTTCCACACAGTGGCTTTCTGTCAATACTGAGAATCAGTAATTAAGACCTCGGTTTGTGGGCCCTTTCAAGTGATTTGGTGAGTAAACCTTGTTGCCTACCGATTGCCGGTTTCCCATTTCCTGCGGGTGAGCCCAGTTTTCCATGTCTCCTTACTTCGCAAGGCCCACAAATCTCACGCAGACAAGGCTGGGTTTTAGAATACCTGGTGGATTGGGAGGGATCTGGACCTGAGGAACGGTGCTGGGTCCCTTGTTGTGATATTTTGGATCCTACACAGGACTTTTATGTTTCTCAACCTGATGTAACTAGGAGGGGGGTACTGTCACAAATCCAGCCACAACCACTGCCATGCCCGCAAAATTGCCTCCATGATTGACCAATTGATTTAGCCACGTCCCTCAGTCACACACTCCACACACGCACGTGAAACCCATCTTCGGGTCCACTATTTATACATGTAAAACGCACACTATCCTCATTCACTGGATTACTAACCTCTTTCGTTACCTCTCGCTTTATTTAGATTACCCGTTGTTTGCCTTTTGTGAATTTTGTGAACCCGTGTTCGAAACCTTGCTTCGTTTTTTACTTTTTTGATTACCCTTTGGACTATATTTTGCTTCTTTGATACGACCCTTGCCTGTTATTACACCTAAACTTTGCCTGTCACCATTTTGTGTCTCTTGCTTACCATTATGCCTGTTTGCTTACCCGTGTAAAGCAAACAGGCATATTGTTGAATATATAACCGTATTGGTCAGGAAAATTGTTCAGTCCTACAGTGTTGTGTCTGATGCTTAGCTGTAAAGCTGGATTCTAGTGGCATGTGTTATGTATTATTCATAACGGTTTATGGCCTCTATAAATCTGAGAGGCACATTTACTGACCATAGCATTGGCTATGTTGAGTAAATGCAGTGGCTTAGCTTTTATGGTAAGGCTATAGAAAAAGGAAACTTGAACAGCAGCAGTAACTCAGTAAACAATTCTGATACTGTTTTCATGCTAAATTTGCATAAAATGCCAAAAAAATATGGACTATTTGTTTATTTCAGGTCATCTCTTTCACACAAAACAAGACCTAGACACCACACAACAATGTAGAAACTAGTAACACATCACCCAAAAGAAGCCCTTACGCTTGATTTCTAATGTCTCATCTGCAAGCTCAAACAGTCATAAAAAGATTTCTACAGTTAATGTTCTACACTGCCACACACACTATTAACATAATCGGCTACTGCACACCAGCAGCCATCATGCTGGGCCTCTAATGAACGTCTAAAATGTGCCCCGTGAGGCCAAGTGTTACCATGCAGTTGGGTTATTGAAAAATATTCTCTGACCTGGTTGCTGTTCTACTGCTTAACTAAGAGTGATTCAAAGGGAACAGTTGGGGGGAAAGGCTGCAAGAGGTTTTTCACAATAAAGAACATTGTCATTGGGCATTAAACAGTGATTTGCATTGGTGTCCAACAGCCCTTGATATTTCCAGGGGACAGAAAGAAAGACATTAATCATGGAAAACAGCTTTGCTACATCTCTATACTTGGCCACACTGACCGCTGTTTCCTATAAAGTATTAAACCCTTCCGACAAGTATTAAACCCTATTGGTGCTCTCTGCAAAGTGATACTGGCTATACTAAAGACCCAATATATGGTAACACCATCAAAGAAGGATGTTTTCATTTGAATCCACAACTGCGACATGGCAGTGTTGGTTGCTCCTTGGGGGTGGGGGGCAAAATTTGACATTGATACAACTCTTATTATTCTTATAATTTCCACTGGTATTTTTAGGAAACTATATAGTATGTATCACAGTTATGAAATGAAGAAAATAATACATAAGAGGCAAAGTGATGTCCAATGTGGTTACACACAGCCATTAAACGTCTCAACACCACACCTGACAATTTCAGGAAGCTTGTTAGAGCATTTAATAGAGCACGTTCCAAACTCCGAAAGCATACCAGGCTTGCTAAAAAGCTAAAAAAGTAACTAAAACACTTAGTCTGACACCAGGACCTTTCATGGGACTGCTATAATAGTGCACCAAAATGTGAGCCTCCAACCTTCCTCATGAAAAGACTGAAATCACTGAGAGCTTGTATAAAATGGTGCCATCTTTTCAGCATTTCTGTTAGCCCATCATCATTTCCCAGGTGGTTCTCAAACAGGCTGTATGCAACACAAAAACATCTGCATGCACCACAAATTTAACCAAATCCAACCCAATTCTCCTGACCCACATTTTTTCTTCTTCATACAGTCAGCTCTGCCTTGCTGATGTTGTACATGGCCCTTACGTAAAGGATTCATGGTGCAGCCAGCGGGTATTGAATATGCTGCTAAGTGTCCTGGAAATAGGCTGGAACTGATGGGATGGCACAGCTGACATGGACGAAGCAGGTCAGCTGTGGGGGCCATGAATGCATCTGGAATGTTTGCCAAATAGGGACAAACTTAATTGTTAAAAAGACTCAAGCAGCTATTTGCCTCGTGGTTAGGGCGTTCACCCTGCGATCAGGAGCTCATAGGTACCCTTGAGCAAAGTACTGTTCTCACACTCTGCTCCCCAGGTGCTTTGTTCCTGGCTGCCTGCTGCTTCACTTGGTGAATGGGTTAAATGCAGAGGAAGAATTTCATGCTGTTCACACTGTGTGCTGTGGTGTGTTCACGTATGACAGAATGGTCACTTTCACTTCATTTGTAATTGAATGTGAATTGTTAGGACGCTCAGAGTTTAGCTGTCTGTCAAGGCAGTAATATCGGGTAATATGAAGATTTGTTCAGTTTAGAATATGCAGTCATGCTAGGCTCCCAAAGTAAACACTGAGAGTGAGTATTCATTCATCCATTTACCTATCCATTATATAATCTGATTATCCTAAACCAGGGTGCTGGAGCCCACTCCAGTGCTCACAGGTCAAAAGGCAGAGAAACACCCTGGACAAGTCAGTCCATCACAGTGCAGACACACATACGCATACACTCACACCTAGGGGCAATTTAGCATCTCCAATTCATGTGACATTCATGTCGCTGAATTGTGTTAAAAAACTGGAGTACCCGGTGGAAACCCACACAGACACAGAGAGAACATGCAAACTCAGAACATGCACACTGAGAGGACCCTTGGCCGTCTGGCTTCTTGCTTTGAGGCAACAGCACTACCCCCCATACCACTGTGCTGTTTGAGTCCATGTACCTCAATCAAAACAATTCGTCATTCTATTTTGTCTTCAGATATAAATTTACCAGATGCATTTTCATTTTACTGATTGTATTTATTTTAATACAAATGTAGGTATTTTATTTGAAATGCTTGTTTGATACAAATAACATAAATGTATTGGATAACTTGTCTTTGAACAAATGTAACTTTTTAGTGACTGTTAAGACTAGCCTCTCAAGTCTGTTACTATTAACCTGTTTTTTTGAGTAAATTGTAATTTCAGCTGTTCTTTTTTGATGTTGAAAACAAACTTAACTTTTTTAATTTATAGTAGAGATAAGCAAAAAGCTTGCACAAAAATGATATTTTTGTGCAAATACTTCAAATTAAATCAAATTAACTGGCAAAAAGAAAATAAGATACTGACATCAACACTGATCAAAATGTAATGTATTATCTGTTTTTAAAAACCTTCAGAGCATTGGGGTCTTATGATTATTGTCACAGGGCCGGCGGTGCGCCGGCGCTTGTTCTTTTTCCTGGGACTGGACTGGGGGAGCCTTGTAGCTCCAGGGTGACCAGAGAGCCATAGCACGCAAGCAGGTTTCTTTCTCCATGATTTTATTTGTAGGCAACATTGACATACCCAAGGACATGCAAAATGACACTAACAATGCCTCGACCCCGAACAGAAACACAAGACAGAATATATACACGAACAGAACCTAGGAAAACCA